>JADDOH010013004.1:0-60777 GCA_016648135.1 Agrypnia vestita
ATCCCTTCATTATTGTGCCGGTTGAGTAATGCAACGCAGCATTCAACGCGCGTTTGTTGATTTGCTTCACTCAATTCGTGAGGTACCCACCTTTCAAGCTTTTTCACCTTACCAATTTGCTTCAAGTGGATTAAAACAGTTTTATCACTAACACCGCAGCCTGCAGCTAACTCGGATGTGGTTTGCGATGGATCCGCTTCCACAATAGCCTTCAATTCTTCATTATCAACTTTGGTCTCCGGCCGTCCACGGGGCTTGTTCTGCAGGTCGAAATTTCCAGAACGAAAACGTCGGAACCAAAAACGCACTGTGTTTTCTTTTGCGGCACCATCGCCATACACATCATTAATCCTTCGAGCCGTTTCTGCAGCACTGGTGCCACGGTGGAACTCGTACTCGTAAATAACGCGATATTTCAAGTTTTTCATTTTGTAAGCTGAGTGACGCAAAGAAAAAAAAAATTGAGAAAAAAACAAATGAATTATAATTTTCAAAACAAAAATACATGAGTAATTAGCTGTATAAATTTGGATTTGGAATTCCTAACCAAAGAGAAGATATTTGAGATCAAATTTGTCAGTACGGCAAAACGTCAATTTCATATGTAAGGACCTAATATTACAACTTAAGTTAGTGAAGTATCAAACTTTAATATATATATTATTATTATTGTTATTAAACCTGTCAATGAGAGATTCTGTTACGCACGAAAAGTAATATATTAAAAAAGTAACCCATGAAAACCAAGTTTTTATTATACTCCCTTTCTTTGTAAAATATAACAACAATTAAAGACGAATTAAAACATATATCATAACACTAAACTTACAGTAATTTAATATATTTCTAAAATGTCACATGTTTTGAGCTTTGATAAGACACTTCATGCTTTGAAGATTAAATTCTAAAAACATTTGTCAGTCAATTTAGATTTTCGAAATTCGTAGTGAAGTACCTATTATCACAGTATACCCAGAACAGAAGTTTATCTCCGGCCTGTCGACGAGTTATTAGCCTACTAATGCGTTGACGCTAAGGTTGTCACTTTACTCGTAGCGTCTGAGATTCCGACGCATAAGGTAGACGCGAAACCCGAAAATTTCTGTAATTAGTATACCTAGTTTCTGCACTTAAATTGCAAGAACGCTGATTAACATCAACGTAGACTTAAAAACTCACAGTCTTTGCGATAATCAGCACACCTTTTTAGTAAAGCACCACAAATATAAAAAAAGCCATTTCTTCAGGAAGCGCATTTTTTTCTAAAGCGGCGGCTGCGAGCGCGAATGGCACCGAAGGCACGGCCCTTACTGCTGCCACCTTATGCCCCCATATTTTGTGTCAATGTGTGCGAGCGTACACGGCGCCGAGCACGCACGCACACATTCTAATGGGTAGCGGCCAGTTTGTATGAAGACGTATTACTGTTCTTAGTATACTGTGCTATTATGTATACCGATGGAGTAATTCAAATTTAGAAAATATTCCGCGACGTTATCGGGCCGCCGTTGCTAGCAATCAAACTTTGGTAATGATTCCAATTTGAAAAATTAAAATTAAATTAAAATTGCTAAAAATCAGAAATTATACTATAATTATTAATTTTTTTTAACGAAAATTTGATAGATCTTCTTGATCATCGCCACGAGTCTGCTTGCAAAGTTTCAGCTCGATTAGATCACGGGAAAGGGGTCAAAAATCTATATAAAAATCGGCAAGCAAGTAAGCAGACGCCACGAGTTAATATAAAGGGATTAATTATATAATTAACTCGCGTTGAGGTAACACAGTTTATGTATTTTAACCAATTTAATGATAATCATCAATAATATAATATCTATAATTAGTGAAACTGTTTATTGAATAAGTTTGTGTAAATAAAAGACAAACAATTGTACTTAACTCTATTGATAAACAGACCTATCTTAATTTACTATCTATATTACCTGTGGGCTTATTAATAAATATTAAAATAAGTAGATGTTGAATTGCTAAATCAATTTGCGTCAAAAGATTTGTTTACGACGGGGCCATTTGCTATCGACATTCGATCTCCTTGTTAGTAAAATATGACTTCATCAATCCAACTGCAACTCAACTTGTGACTAAAGGAAAATATTATTTTAAATGAAAAACAATTTTTGTTTTGTGCGCTTAAATGAAATGGACGTAATTTTTATATATTTTTCCATTAAATAGTAATAGAGGATATTTACGTGAGATCCGGTATAATCACATATTCTAAATATTAAGGAACGGCCTTGTTAATGACGTGCATGAGAAGATGCGTGAAGGTGGATAAGGCAAAAATTATGTGCCAGAACAGAAGAGAGGGGCGATCTACGCTCTCAGCCCACCCCTGCGGTGAAAAGAAGTGGTGGTTGGTAAGTAATTTGCCAATTTGCCCTTAAAGAAAAATGTCTTTGAATAAAATGTATTATTTCATAGAAAAACAACATGTAATTAATCGGTAATTATGTTCATATTTATATTATTTTAAGTACATATTTTATTATTTATAAATTTTTTGGTGGGAGCTTATTTCAGTAAAACAGATCTTAAATTGGTTTAAAATAGTAATAATGATCGTTTGCGTAACTTTTACTGAAGCATACGTTTTGAAAATAATTTTAATCAAGATATATTTTGTAATATTCCTATCAAAAATATTATCGTACTACTCAATTATTAATATAACATAATAGCTTTAACCCGTCAAAAATGATGGTACTTTTACGTGTTGGTTCCTAAGGAATAAGTATTTACTTATTTACATTAAAAAAATGGAAATAAGAACAAAAGGAAAAAAGAAGAAAAAAATTACTATAAAGAAGTTACGGACGTTACACGAAGTTACGACGAATGGACGGATGGACGGACGAACGGACGGACAACGAAATTCTTATTAATTTATTGCAGTAGTGGTTTTCATTAAGTAAGTATTAAGTTAAGTATTTGTACCCAGCGGTGTACCTCAAGGGTCCCTTCTAGGACCTTTGCTATTCATAATTTTTGTAAATGATATACTCGCAGACTCATGCTTTTCCTCATCTTATCTTCTCTGCTTCGCTGACGACATGAAAATCTTTACAACTATTACTAAACAAACAGATATATCTGCTCTTCAGTCAGATCTTGATCGTCTGGAGGATTGCTGTACCTCCAACCGTTTGGACCTTAATCCTTCTTAATGTTCAGTAGTCTCATTCAATCGCAAACACAACAGTTTATCTACTATCTACATGATAAAGGGCCAAAACCTTCAACGCTTGTCATGTGTGCGAGATCTAGGTGTTTACCATGATAGCAAACTACTCTTTGATATTGCGCACACCGACAACATTGGCTTGGCGTCATAATGCGTAGTACTACCTCATTTACCAAAGCAAAGACCCTCAAAATCCTGTATTGCACAATTGTGCATAGTAATTTAGAATTTTCACGTTTCACACGTGAAAGTTTCGCAAATATGGAATTCTGCATATGTATAATGTGCAAATATCACGAATAAAATATACAAAAAAAATTATCAGATATGTACATTTCATATCGGCTGAAATTAAACTTTACACGAGAGCAATATCTTGAAATATGCAAAAAACATACTACCTCAACCCTACTATGCAAAACTCTACTCTGATATGCAAAAAACATACTACTACCTCTGCAAAAACGTCGTAAAATAGCAGAATTAACTTTCTTGCTAAAAATATCCTCAGGCTCAATAGATTGTCCCGAATTATTATCCAAGCTCTTGATCAATGTTCCTCCTAAAGTTCTAAGAAACAACCCTCTTCTTTTAACTCCCCTTGTGGCGAACTATAATTTTAACAACAACTTTAATGCACTCACAGAAAAGTATAATTTTGACTTATTTCAAAATAACCCTACTCATGTGCGACGCTTGCTTTCCGATCCATTTTTCAAATAAAATATATGTTATTATTTTCCATTAACTCAATTATATATAGTTTCATCAGTATACTATAATTAATCTCTATATTCTCTAACTATATTATAATATAATATATCTATATAAATATATATATATATATATCTATATATTACTATAATATCTATATATATATATATATATATATATATATATATATATATAATATTATAGAGAAAAATACGATATTTTGTAACTACCAGTGAAAACCTATAATTGGCTTTTGTGTTTCACATTCTTTGTATTTACTTAATTATTGTTAGCTGTTGGTTTTCCGAATAAATATAAATAAATAAATAAATTATAATTGGGATCATAATATATGTTATATGTTAGATAAATATTTAATTTCGGTTCTTTTTCAAAAATATATGTTTACTTAAAAGTCATTCTATAATATACCTACTTACTGGACGTGCTTGCAAGTGCCCTGTAACAAGTCAATATACGTGTTGCCAAAGTATTCTTAATATGTATGATTCTTCAAAATAATTCTCCAAATTACCGTCGACGTACACAGTATATTTATTCGAAACGGTACGCTTAAAGCGGGATTTAACAACAGATAAGCGAAATGGAATGAACACCTATTGAACGCGTTTAAGTATAATCGGCAGAAACAGGTAATAATGGTGCATTAAAGTCTTGAGTAATTATGCTAAACCGTTCGTTGCTCGAGGGTGAGCAGCGCTCGGGACCTGCTTGATGTGTCTCAAAACATTATTTATATAGCGCAACGTCTCAAAAGGTGGTTTTGGTTTAGGCGAAAAAATATTTATACAATTTAATGATAAATTCAGGTTAAATTAATTCTTCAAAATGAATTGTTAAAATATTTATTTCGAAAAAAAATATTGCAACCTGGACTCGGGGTCACAAAAACTTGTAATTGTTTGCTCGAGTTATCACTTATGTATATACAGTGCGCCTTAGTTAGTAGCAACAACTTCGGGGGTGTTGGAAAATGCCGAGAGTTACGGAAATACGCGACAGCGAAGTTTAGATTTTTTTTCAATAATTATGGCTTTTCTTTTGTAAAACGTTAGACCACCATGAAAGTAATTTATATCGAATATTACAAATTAATACGCTTCGAAACAACTCAAATAAATTTATTAAAATTCTGCAGAAAATTGAAAAATATTTTATGTAAGATGTTTGTCTTTTTATTTGACTCATATTAAAGCGAATGATTTGTAATATTCCATGTAGGTACTGTACTGATAGTCGAATATTTTACAAAAAATATAAAAAATGCAATTTTGCTTACCTTCTTAACTATCGACATTTCACCCAAAGTGTAAACAATATTTTATGTATGTTGATATATTGTTACCTCACCAGAAATCAAACCAAAAAATTATATATAAACCAGTGTCATGCCCACTGAATAAGAAGGGAAGATCATTGAACAATATTTACATTTTTTCAATACCACACCAACGATATTTATTTCATCATATGCAATGCCAACTTTTCCCAATTTTTAATGGCAGATAGAAAGAACAGTGTAAATGGTTCTTTTGGCTTAAAATCTTCATTAACTAAATTTGTATAATACGCATACAAATTATTAAGAGTTATTAATATTGTTTCGCCACTAGTTTTCAAAAGAACAAAACTTCACACCGATAGGTGCAATTTAATAAGACAACTAAAATAAAATGGTTTCTTTGCTGTTTTATGATAATACGAGTAGATAGTGAATTTAATAGGAAACTTAGTGCATGTCAGAATTTAGTTAGAGTAAAACGGATGTGAAAAGTATTTTGTGAAGGTGTGTAAATAATACTATGGTTGTGGTGTGTAGTGATATTTACGTGCTAGTGTAGTGGTTGTCCTGACGAAGAGACGGGTTATTGCGGTAGACAAAAAAGTAATTTTTAGTGGTTATATAATTACGTAAATAACATTTTTTAAAATGTCTGACCACGAAGTTAATGCTTTAAATATTATAAATATTAATAATACTATTTGGAATTATTCAGTTGAAAATTTAGACCACTATATTATATTTATCCGATTCGTACCTACCTCTTATATATGCCATTATTAATTTTTCTGGTAGAAAATATATTATAAAATATTTAGGATCACGAAACTTCTGCAAATATAATTTATGATATTCGTTACATTAGCAACTCGCCGCATTTATGTGTATATTATTAATGCATAAATAAATGGTGGTAAAAAATTAAAGTAATTCACAAGCAGTTGATTTGGATTACCTCGTCGGTGGTGACCACTCGTCCTGGTCCACCACCACTCAGTCATAAATCAGAATCGCTTTCACATCCCCCGTGCACTTTTCAGCCAAAAAGATTTCCACCGTCGTTCCAAATCTATATTTCCCTTGAATTTAATCAAACGTAATAATTTCGTTGTCTGTCCGTCTGTCCATCCATTATACCGTCCGTCTGTCTGTCTCCGTAACTTCGTGTAAAGTCCGTAATTTCGTTCGAATTCACGGCTAAAAAACAAATTAAACGGCCGGAGATGAGGCTTGAACCCCGGGCCAGCAAACCCGAAGGCGGCAACGATAGCGATGTTGCTATCGCCGAGTCTGCATTACCCGTCAAAAATACAGTACATTATATACTTAGCAAAGACGCGAATCATTTCATTTTCCGCCCGGGTTATAAATAGTACATTTAACTGCAGTCGGGAAAAAAAAAAAATATATATATATATTTAAATATTTTGATAAAAGTCGTTATTAATATTTCATGGATGTTGGCTATAAATAAATGTAAAAGTACCGTCATTTTTGTCGTGTTACAGCTGGTATCTGATATAAATAGTCATCGTCTCAAAACTTATGACATAGTGAAAAAATAGAGCCGTACGTGATGTAAAAGAAGTATACCTTACTGCAAAAAATATCGATAATGTTGGCATGTTCACCATCGCGGAATACTTTGAAAAATAACGCTAATAAAGTAATTTCTGTATAAAGAGCCACGGCTGCCGCACACATTATTTTATTACTTCCTTTCTTTTAACTCGTGTCGTCTGCTTGCTTGTTTTCTTGACGAAAATACTTTGGATCGATTTTTAACCCTTTTCCCGTCATCCAATCGAGCTGAAACTTTGCAAGCAGACTCGTGACGACGATCAAAAAGAACTATCAAATTTTCATTAAAAAATAATAATAATTATAGTATAATTTAGGATTTTTAATTGTTTTTTCAAATGGGAATCATTACAAAAGTTTGATTACTACCAACGGCGCCAGCGGCCCGATAACGTCACGGAATATTTAAAATTTGAATTACTCCGTCCGTAGGTATAATAGGTACTTCACTAAGAATTTCGAAAATTTATGACAATTTGTTCACAGATGACAGCACACTTCAGTTTTTTGGTAAGAAATCAAATAATAAAGAGATATTTTTAGAGATTTTTGACATAGACATTTGTCTAGACATGTTTCATTTCCAGCCAATCAATTATTACATGATGGTAAACTTAATTTACAAAGAAAGGGAGTAAAATAAAAACCTGGTTTTTATGGGTTAGTTTTTATGAAGACTAAAAACATTGTGTTCCGTGTATTTTGCATTATTTCGATGCCTTAGAACAGATAGCGCCTACATACAATACGCCCGTTTCTCCGGGCGATCCAGCTTTCTCCGACTGGAAGCACAATTATAGGAATCGACCAGAATGGTGGATTGGCTCGGGCTCCAGGCCATTCTTGACAGCACACTCGGATAATGTTGGTAAGCGTTTCAATAAAAATATCTATGTTATCATTAAGGCCATCTGAATACAGACATTACATTGTAATGATACGCTCTTCGCTGGGTAATAAATATTTTTTTCAATTTGTTGATTTATTTTGCTGACCGCGGTGCCATGGCGGTGTGTAATTTTGGATGATACGTCTTTATTAATAAATAATAATTCGATGTAATTTGTATATAAAGTCAACAATGCAAAGAATCGGCGCCATTCTGTAAAACGTGGGATTATATCTTGTGTAGGTTAAATACACACACGCTGGTGGTCGAGTTTCGATATATATTCATGATGAAGTAACGTTTTGCTTAGCATTTTTATTGTTTAGAATCTATTCCGTGCGCTTGCATGCTTCTATATAGGTACTTGGATAGGGTGATGAGATCCGTACAGTGGCGCGGCGTCAGTGAAGCGAAGTGTTTGTATATATAGAAAAACTCATCAATGTGATCCGAGCTACCTAGAAAGCGACGAACTTTAAATTCATGAAATATTAACATTTTTACACGGTAAATAAAAAAAGAACTCTAAAATCTATTAAAAGTCCTGCAAATAAAAAATTAAAGGGATATTTTTTTATTTAACTTCAAGGTTACTGAATTTACCGATAGAGAACTTACGCTTAAAGAATATAAAATAGTACCTACTTTAACATATAAGAATTTTTATTTATTCATATTAAATATACATTAGATTCTCTATGTGCATTTGGCGTATATTATTATTATATTTATTATAAAAATAATGTAAATTTCAATTAATATAGTATTAAATATCCAGATGGAGGCATGTACATTTAAAGGCATTTGGCCTGTGGTGGAATCGACACCCGGGCGACATCTGACGTCCGCGGCCGCTGTGCCAACCAACCCGAGCGGAAGGGCAGCGAGGCCATTCCCAACCCAGCCGTCCGCTCGCGTGCAGCTTGAATCGTGTACCTCACCTCGGGATTACGAATTGTCACAAACTTGGATTAGCGCCGCGCGTCCCGATATTTTACTTACCCGCTTTAGACCCGCGTAACTTAGAATCCACCAACACTAATACCACACCTGAGATTAGATTGTACCTTTACTGAATAAATCTATTGTCAATCGTAAACGTACGCAGGTGTCTCATTTCGTAGATAGAAGTTGGTTCCCCGCATCGACCCGGCAGTCTCGAGTAAGCAGAGTTCAACCGTAAGTACGAATCAAATAATTGCACTGGAGCCGCTAGACTCGGTTCCCATTGCAGGCGAATTGTAAGTCTTGTGGGTGTGAACAGTACCGCTCACGCGGTTATAGGGTTCGTTCTACAGCTCAAATCCGCAGGACCGCTACAGGCCGTATGCTAAACTAAGCAATATTGCTAATCTGTATCTTGAAAGTTATTGTATAACTTTGTAATGCCGCCAATTATAACGTTTAAGTTTGACAGGTTTGAAATTAATCAATTCAATCAATTATAAAGCTCATTATTCATAATTGTGAATAACTTAACGTTTTTTTTTACGTTTTAGACCTTTCTTGATTGAATTCATTAATTTCAAACCTGTCAAACTAAAAACGTCAAAATTGGCATCATTACAATGTTAAACATAACTGTCAAGATACAGAAATAGCAATATTGCTTAGTTCAGAATACGGACAATTATATATTAAGTAAATAAAAAAACAGCAATCAGTAGAAAGTAAAATTTAACAATAAATGTTTATTATAAAATCATAGTAAATTCTCACAATAAAATAAAATAACAACGATAGTGTATTATACATATCGATACGTAGGCACATAATTCTATTCTTTCTTTTTATTTATTGAAAAAAAAAACAGAAAAATATACAGTATAATATCTAAAGAAAAACATGATAATTTTTTTTTTCTAGTTACAGCTGATTTTTATAGATTTTTTTTTGTGAAAAAATTGATTACTATTTCAAATCCGGCTTTTTATCACAAATCAGTAATTTCAAAAATGGCTAGTTCTTAGAGTAAAAAATACGAAAATAAAATGTTTTTTGTTCTAGATCAAAAATTACACAATTTAATTTTTTTTTTATTATTATTATTTTATTTCTTTATTCAAGCTGTAAGCTACGGACCACCTTTTCAAATCGACTGCCTCTTCCGACAGCTGCAGATTTTATAAAATTTAATTATGAGAAAAATAAATTTTGTATTTTTGACATGCCTAATAAAGTAATTGAATTCATATTTTCATAGCACGATTCAGGAAATAAATAAAATCCAAAATACACCTTAAGTAGTCCAGGCGCCAAGGGTACTGAGTATGCAAAATATGAGGACCGCTTTTTAATAATTGATTCTAGTTCAGAAAAGCCTACAGATTAACAATCTGAATGATGCCAGAAGCCCAGGTGGTCCAATTTTTTTTTATACCCACCCCCCCCCCCCCTCTACGCAGCAAGTAAATCGATGAGTACAAGCTATTGAGCTATTTTAATGATTATATTAGTCTCATTAGTTGGTTTTTTTTTAATAATTAAAGATTAATTAAGAAATTATTGAATAAAAATCATAAATTATTGTTAAAAAATTTATTTAATAATATAGTCTAGGCGCCAGAGGTACTTGAATATGCAAAATATGAAGACTGGCAACTATGCTATCAGTTTCTTATACCTGAGACACCAAATAATAAAAAATCTGAATGTTGTCAGCAGTTTTATTGGTCCGTTTCACTTTTACCCTAGTTAAATAGCCCACCCCCAAGCGTCAGAGCGCAAAGCGCACCTGGACGTGTAATGTTTTTGGGCAACAGTACCTACGATAAAAACATTGTGAGTAACGCTATATTTTTTCGTGTTTATCAAATAGAACTTGAGTTTGGTTATTTTGAGTGAAAAATTAATAACTTTTTTATTAAAATACGTGAGCAATGTCGCTACAAGTGACAAATGTGAGAAGAAAAAGATCGAACGAGTTTGTTTTGTAATAAAACAGGTGACTTGGTTAAGGAACCGACACCACAATCATTTATAAGTATTCAAAAAGCAGCAGATCGAAGAAAAGATGACATTAGTAAAAATTTACAAAATAATCGAGTTCGCAGCACTAGAATATTCATGGCGTACGATGTTGTTTGTATGGCAAGTTATAGTAAGACAACGAGAAATAGCATTGCATAAACAGCCACATATGTCTACTTCCATTGCAGAACAAGGTGACGTAGGTATGGCAGGTAGTAGCAAAAATATTCGCCAATCATTAAGAAATAAAACGAAAGGAAGGTACATTTAATGCAGTGAGCCCCGACTTAGCACTAGAGCAGTCTCAAAATCGATCTTCAGCAGTTACTGGAGGGTTGACTGGTATAACCAAAAATGAAGACGCGATGCTTAGATGGGTGCTTCTTTATCCGTTTAAAAATAGCATTCGCAAGGCTTTTGGTTCGTATCTACGTTCGTATCACCATCATGAAGTCTTATATGTCACGCCACAAAGTGTTTTCTTGCTTTGAAAATTAAAAAATTAAATATGTTTCTCTAGCAAATTTATTTGAAATATTTTAGGTTAACGTCAGATTGTAAATACATAAATTTTCGATCTTATACGTATTTTATAAATATTTTAAAGCGATGATTTTTAATTGAATAACATCATGTTTATATAATAGTTATTTAGTATCTTAAAAAAACGCAATGAAATCATCCGTCTCGTCTACATAACATGACATTATAATTACATTATAATGCTGGCTCAATTAATACTGCTGTGTTTAAACGCTTCAGCAAGACCTTGCAGGCATTTGACAATAGGACAAGCAACCATTTTTTAAATTTAAATTAGTACGTAGCATAATTTAAATACCAATTATATTGTAAAAATTCCTATGCCCATATACAGAGGAACATTCCAATGAACTGCAAGTCACTGTTTCTTTCGATTATATTTTTTGAAGTATTGTTTATATAATTTATGCCAGTCGTACTACTTAAATACTATTTTGTTTAGTACCTGGTTAGCTTTGTGGTTAAATTTGTGGTAATAAATCCACGAAGAAATAATAAAGAAATGTATGCCCATAGTGTAGCTAAAAAAATTATATCATACGCCATACGAGATGCAACTAAAAAGTAGCATCGATGTTTTTGAAGATGAGTTGTGAAATAAACTATGGTTCCTTTTATATATTTTCATATTTGGAGACTTAGAGGTTATGTTCAAGATAATTTATTAAATTTCACGGAAGTGGTGTCATAAAGATGGTACTAGATCCGAGACATTGTAAGTACACATGTACACTTCCAAAACAGGAAATAAATAAAGTACAATTCGTATTTAATGCCGCCACAAGACTCATTACCGGTGTTTATATTACTCATTATATTCAAAACGTTCACTGGCTTAAATGTCCAGAAAATATTGAATATAAGTTGTGCTTCTCAACATGGCCCCTCAATATATTATCGATATCTGCATTCAATTTACCGCAAATAATGAACAGTTAACACTTCACTTAGCATCAACATCCAATGCAAGTAGGTTAGATGAAGTAAATCGCGTCCACAAAACTAACTTAAGTTTTTTTAAGGTTTTCCACTAAACAAACTAAAACAAAAGACAGCTTACAAAAAAGCTTAAAAAAACAACTAAAGATATTACACATATTCAGATAATTATACTAAAACTTATATTATAGAATCAGACCGTTACAATAGTAAATAATGTCTTCAATCCAAGTAAGCACTCCGCGAAAACACCTAATTCTTCCTAATGTTGGTGTTTACGGGTATAAACACCAACACAACGGAACAATGTGCCTCCTATGCACGGCTTACATGTACTAATTAGATTGTTTTTCTTAAATGGAAAGAGGTCTACGAGTAATAGTAAAGTTATTTCGTTTAAAGTTTATTCCGTAGTCAGTAAGTTATTTCGTAAAATAATTTTTATGTGTAAAACGGCGTTATAAAGTCATCTAAATATAAATATTAGTAAATAAATACAGTTTCCTACTAAACCAGGCGTAATCGTAACATTTGAATGCAATATCACGAATCAAGATACATTAATGTAAATGGTATTCCTCGTCAGTTTAACTATCCTTTATCTATTTTTACTCCCTTTCATTTAACTCATAGCGTCTGCGGTTTGTTGTCTTCTGAAAAACTTTGGATCGATTTTTAACCCTTTTCCCGTGATAGAATCGAGCTGAAACTTTGCAGGCAGACTCGTGGTGAAAAAATGATCTAATAAATGTTCGTTTAATTTTTTTTTATAATTATAGTATAATTTTGGATTTATCGAAATTTTAATAGTTTTTTTCGAATTGGAATCAATACAAATGAGTAATGACCCCAACGCGTGCAGTAGGCAGGAAACCTGATTCAATGAGAAAGGGAGTATAAAAAAAACTTGGTTTTTATTGGTTAGTTTTTTGTACATAAACGTGTGTTTTTGAAGATAAGTTCCGCGACGAACCACGGGGTACACACGTGAATATACATATATGTCGTGAATATTCTAACTCGCCGCCACCACACGAATCCTGGTTGTGATGTGTTTGTGATGCTGGCACGGTATGTAATTGCTACGTTATGAATAGCTCGGTCTTCCTTTGCATTCATGTCATATAATCCCGTTCCGACTGTAATTATTACAATTGAAACAGAACATAATATGTATTGTATGTATTTTGTTACAAAATTATTTGCTCAGACTTCATCTATTCATCGCTTGGTAACAGTGTTTTCCAAATACCGAAGATTTGTAAAGGATAAACTCGTAGATTTTCAAGGTCATCAAGATGATAATAGCTTCATTTTCATGGCAGACGTTTCGGATCACATTTTAGTTGCTAGGCTGATTTAATGATCAAATGAAATATTATATATTTATGAGCTACTCGTGGCTATAAGATGAAATAGTGGTGCGCTTGCTTCAGCAAAATTAATTATCGATGGTCATTTAATTGGATGAAAAACATAAAGTATGTGAGTTTAAATGTAAAATTTTATTTAAACTCGCGTAGAGGTAGCTAGTTTATGTTTTTTACCTTCTAATGGAAATATTAATGAATATTGGCAACATGGTATTGCTATGTTGGGGTTTATATTTTATCATTTTGAAATGTTATATGTTAGGCGCGTGCAGTGAAAACATTGTTTTTACAGAGAAGCGTGACTTATGCAGACACGCATTTTGGAAAAAACATCGAAATAAAATATTTATGTAACAGAATATCGTAGTAGGTATATTAAAATCTAAATAATATACCTTTTAATTCGTTTTTCTTTCAAATACACTACACGCCTACAAAAATATCATACTTCAATGTTCTCACTGTTCGCCCCTGGTATATATGTAGGTACATATACCGAATTGAGTGTGAAATAAAAATTGTTACATTTATGTACGTATATATTTTGAAATTTAAACTGTGCACAATGTTTTAGTTATGTAAGTATATAACCACGTGCATAATAATACTACGGTTGTGGTGTATAGTGATACTTAAATCGTGGTTGTTCTGATGAAGAGACGGGTACGTTTCGAAACCGGTAGACTCAAAATCTTCGTATGTGGTTATATACTAACATAACTAACATATTGTTAAAATGCTCGACCACAAAGTTAACGCTTTAAATATTAAATTAATAATATTATTAATTGTGTCTTCGAGTTGACTGTTGCAGTAATTGTGGTATTTCCTGTGTCAAGATGTAATTAAATCACCAATATTTTGGAATAATGCAGTCAAAACCAACTCATTCAATTCACATCTCTGCTGTCTTTTATCTTCCCTGGATGACGATTTGAATGAGATAAAGATATATTTTTCATTGCGGAGAATATGCGCGAAATATGCATTTTTCCTTCGTTTATTGTTTTTGTTCTAGTTCTCTTGGCTCATTGGCACGTCGCAGTACCTCTTCATTGGTAATGTGGTCAAGCCTGGAGATATTTATCATACCTAAGTCGGTACAGCCGTATCATTTATTAAGGTTTTGTCAGTGAAATATAAGGGATTGTAATATTTATGTACACAAGAATCCAAAAATAGGTTGAAGCCGAGTAGTAAAGCATGAAATTGTAAAAAAATTACATCAATTTTTAATCGTGCGTATTTTTTGTACCATCACGAAATTATCATTTTAATGGTATTAAACTTAAACGAAATTTACGTTAAACTTTGTTTAACTTCAGTACATGAGTGGTTAATCCTTAATCGAATCTGGTGTGAGTCGCTACAATGAAAGAGCTGATTTTCTTAGATCACAATGATCCTCGGATCTGAAGATAAGTGTAATACAGAATATTTCGAGGAACTTCAAATTTTTCAAGAACACAGTATTGGATTTCGTCCCCAGGAGAATTATTAATCAAGATATATATTATAGAAGTTCCATAGAGAAGAGGCCTTTTTATATGGGATAGTAGGTATGGAAGTTTTTTTGGGACGTGGTAGTCTATCATGGGTGGAATTGGTGAACATTACATTATGTAAAGTGATCACTTAAGCTTACAACACCTTAAAAGACATATATTCTTTCTATTATAAAAAAATGGCTTCGTTTCTATGAGACATCTATAGTATATATCGTAAGAAGTCTTGTACTTCTCTTGTCATACTTTACCATACATTTAATTCACTGTTTGAACTTTTGCTCGGGTCTGAAGGGGATAGTTTTCTTTGTCACAAATGAGTTACAAAAAAAAAGATATTAATAATATACATGTTTATTGTGTCTGAAATATTAAATAATATACCAAGGTCGCTAGATGGCGCCCTCCTACAATTCCATAAATCATTCGAGCACCATACGCTAGATGGTTCTCTAACAAAACATATACATATTTTTAATATGTATCCCACTATATATTACCGTTCCTATTTTCTTCTTCTTTCTCTTTCTTTCCGTAGGGAGGGATTAATAATAAAGCACAAATAAAGGATAACATAAAAATGTTACTATAAAACATATTAAAATTATAAAATCCTCCGACCTCCCCATAACTTGTCATTTCGCGTGCATTGAATAAATTTCTTGTTAGACTAATTAGCGTATCCCAAATATCCGTGTTTAGCGGAGAGCACGGAAATTATGGCCAAAAGATATCACAACAAACGACATAATAACGCCACGATATGCTAATACCGGTCCATTATAAATTGTATACTTAAACCAAGAATTTCGCTAGGAATGTCCGCGTCGGCCATTTGCAGCCCATAATGTCACCGCGCAATGGTAATGCTTGAATCCCAAATGTCAGGCCGCGCTATGTGGATGATTCTTTTAAAATATATAATAACTCAAATAAAAATACACACTGGCTTCGGATCGGATTTGTTCTTCTGTCAGGTATGATTATGTAATTATGAAGCTGATAAACGATAATATTGCTAGTTGTTCTCAGCTTGCGACGTGGCTGTGCCGTTTCATAACTGAATTTGAATCTCGCTTTGGAAATATTTTGTGTCCTAATATAAATATAGACAGACAATTGCGAGTATATTTAGTTAGAATTCGTATAACACACATTGCATTTACTTTAACACAAATTTATATTTTTATTTTTCTTTTTTCAACTGGTAGTTTTCCAAATGTCTTCAGAGTTTGTATCATAATATGTGGACTGTAAAAGCGAAGACAGTAATATCAACAAAAAAAATAAGAAATACGGTCATCAAGAATTACTAAGTTATAATTTGCTGAATTCGAGGTTTTATAGGAAACATAGCCTATAAATTTATAGGTAACGTGATTTTGGAAGGGATAAATACATAAAATCTAGAATTCAGTACATTTTAAATTAGCAATTTATTTAAATTATTAATTTGGATATTGCTGTCTTTGCTTTTATACCCCACATATGATACATAATTCGATTAAATATTATTAATATGTTATATTTAAGGCTTTCACGGATAAAACGGGGACGTGGTATAACATAGTACGTGTTTAAATACTGATTGTTGAATTATTGTTATTGAGATTTGGCACAAGTTATGGAGAGGTCAATGGGCATTAAAAGGAAGCACGCTCTCATCTTGTTTTTCTCCGTATCCAGGTAGATGGACCAGTTCCTCCCTTATCAGAAGGGCGCTACGTCTCACTATATTCTTCTGGTTAAATTTGTTCCTTAACTGAAGGATTTGCAGTCACGTACACAAAGATCCTCACAGGTCAGCACAGGCAAACAGTTAAATTTCAAATTTTCCAAATTCAAGGAATATTGTGTCATACAAGATTTTAGTTGACATTTAATTTGCACTATGAAAAGATGTGAGAGAAGGTGAGTGTGTTCAATGACATCTGAAAACTGCTCATAAAGATCGAATAGTGTATACTTAAAACAAATTATTACATTAAATGTGATCATTTTTTTAAAGTTATATGTATAATATTTCTTCTAAATATAATTCACATTGCGTCATTAGATAAAATTTGATGTTCGTGTATGCAAATGTAATGCTGGCTGTAGTGTGGTAGATAGAATAAAGAGAGGAGTGCTGAGATGGTTCGGTCATGTGGAACGTACGAACGAACGTAGAACTTGTATGAGAAGATGTATGAATGTGGCCGAAGCGAAAGTGGTGTGCCTGGATAGAAGATTTTGACGTTCAATCCTCTCTGCCTACCCCTGCGGAGAAAGTTAGTTAGTTAGTTGGTGTATGTAAAAATACCATGTTCTAGTAATGATATTTTTTTAAATAAATTGTTTTGTAAATGAATTGATAATATTTATTATTACTACTAACTTTGTTCAAAGAGGTGAGTAGTTTTTAAAAAAAGACAAATGCAATGATTAAAAATGCTATTTTGAGTGTTAAGTGTTAAGTTAACCACCTTCGAGTATTGAAATGTCACGTCGATACTCTTTATTTTCATATTCTTCAAATCAATATATTAACGGATCAAGTAGATTGATATCGATGTGATAAATATTTTATTTTTTAAACACTATATTTATGTAAAAGTTGTTCATTTATGAAATTAAAATTAGAAGAATAATCGCATCGGTATACGTATAAATACAAGGCAAGCATTGTATAGGTAAGTACGAAAGAAAACATTGCATTGGAGTGGAACAAAACGAGAGAAAAATGATGCCTATGTTACCCGCCGGGTCCTAAAGAATAAGTAAGCAAAATTTGAGGCATCGGTGGAACGATACAGATTTGCATGGAAAATATATCAGGGGAAGGGGTGAGGTAAAGAAAGATGAGAAATTTCGCTTTTTTACCCATAGGGTCCTAAATAATAAATATGCAAAATTTGTATCAGATCAGAAAAACGGCAACGTGTGTTGCTTTTACGTCCAACAGGTGGCACTATTTTACAAAAAACGTATTTTTTTGGTATCGTTATAAATATATTAACAACTAAGAGAGGATAACGCGTATATAAAATCCCTCTACTGTATGAGATTGTATTGTAATACATTTTATACACAAAATATTTAATAGAAGTTGATTTTTTACAGGTTTTCTGGTCATCATCGAAGAAATATTTCGTAAAATTATTATTTTAGGGGAATTTTTTTTCATAAACTTCATAAACATAAGGCTTTTCTGTAAAAGCAAAGAAAATTAATTTTCATGAGATCCTTAACAAAAGATGTAATTTCTGTGGAAATTAACCACTTAAACTGATCACTTCTGATTTTTAAGAATCATCATCATCTCTCTTGGCACTACAACCCTCGGTGGGTCTTGGCCTCCTCAATAATCTTCCTCCACTCATCTCGGTTAAGTGCCAGCTCTCTCCAGTTCCGAAGCTCTAAGGCAGAGATGTCTTAATTTTGGCCTTCCTAAGCTCCTTCGCCCTATTGGCCTTGAGCTCGGACATTCTCTCCACATGACCCAGCCACCGAAGTCTTTCCAGTTTTATAAATTTTGTAACTTTTGGCTCCTTAAACAGAGTATAGAGTTCATTGTTGTAACGTCTGCGCCAAAGTCCATTTTCTAGAACTTTTTCTGGCACCCTCAACCCGTTGTACATCTTTCTTACCATTCTATCCTCGCTTATTCGCTAAACATGCCAAAAAAACCTGAGCGACCCCTTTTTAATTTTGTCAATTATGCTAAGGTCAGCTGTACATTCATTCCTAATATATTCATTCTTTACTCTATCATAGATGGATTTTTACTTGAATTTCTTTTTAACGTGGGCCAAATAAAAGACCATGTTCTTTATTGTTTAAGCATACAGAAATAATAATATAATAAGTTTTACATAAAATTTGTCTATGGACCATTGGAATTCGAATAGCGTATATTCACTCATTACTCAGCGAGCGGTTTGGTACCAATTTTATGTTTGCCCCATTTTGCAACGACAAACAACAAATAAGAAGGTAAGTTTTTCAATAGAGACGATATTATTTTAAAATGTCGCAGCAATCATTGACTTCTCTGATTTTTTATTTTCATTTGTTTTGGTAAACGCTCACAATCCGACATCGTTAAGTACTCGCTCGCATAGTGTTTGTAAATTATTAAAAAAATATTAAAATAACCTTTCGTTTGTGAGGACTCAAGTGTAATATGTAGTGTATCGAGATCTTGCAAAAAATGCTCGCTAACCACTAACACAATAATAAAACAAAACGTGAATGAATTCATGCTGATACTGTTTCGCTATCAGCAGTTCAGCAGAGAAACTGAACTTATCTCTTTTATAATTGGGCGATGGCGACCGCAAGCACAACACAATTCACGCTAAAGCTAGCCCAGGTCAGCGCTCGGTCAGCATCGCTCTATGCTTCCTTCCGCCGAGATAAACTCACAATAATTATTATTACTCCGCTTTATTATAAAACACGCAGCGCAAAATAAACATTAAATTCTAATTCAAAGATAGCGATTTGATAAACCTATTTAAAATAATACTGTACGTAATATATATTTAGGTTAAAAATGTGTGTATTGTAATAAAATTATTTAGCGTTACGACACAAGCAGAGCCGGTCTAGGCAACACAATTTGACAACTCTCTTTTTATTCAAAACTTAATTTTTTGTATTACTCTCTAGGAATAGGTACATTATTGGAGTATTTAACAAGCGAAAGACAGATTTTACATTTTTGTTTCGTTTGTGTGTCAAATACATGCCTTAGAATTTTATTTTTATTTTGCAAAACTGAAAATCTTTAAGAGACAGGACTGTATTTCCCACATCAACGTCTTTCTGTCAATCTCCTCCCCACATCCCCACCACGAGTGAGCCCGCCCGATAATTAATTCCTTTACATGCTTTAATTTATAACGAAGAAACTGTAGTATTGGGGACGGTTGGACGTAACAATAATAAATTAATGCGGTTTATATAAACTTTGGTAGTTTTTTATTACTAAAAATGTATTTTGATTCAGGACATTGTGAAAAAATATTATGTATCCATAAACGTCGCTGATGAAGTTTTTATACATGTTTTCTAACATCACACTGTTTCCCCGTAGTGGTAGGCAGAGAAAATAAAATGCCGCACTGTTTATGTCCATAATATGGCACTGAATTATGTTTCAGAAATTATTTAAAGATCATATAGTTCGTTTTACACGCTTATATTTAGCTTCGCTTGTCTGTTTGTCTCCAAATTTAATAATATAAATATTAACAACTTCCCGACTAGCAAGAGCTCGGAAACTTTGTTTGCATTTTGAGAGACATAATTAATTTTGCTATTTCATATAGAGAAAAGAAAGAAATTTTTTGATGTTCCTAGTCAAGTTAAGTATACAATTCATGGAAAAAATATTTGATCATATGAGAATCTATGTTGAGAATTTGTAGAAAGAATTCTCATAAATTGCATTCCAAATATATATTAAGAAAGCATTTTTTATGTTCATTATTTAATAAACGCAAACATATTTACATATAATTTTTTACATATATTATTTTTAATTTCTTTGGTTACTACATGTTATTACATGTTATTACTATCCATACATATTATTCTTTAAATATATTCTTTTTGCTTTTACTATTGCTTTTGTGTCGAACAATATCTACTGTTTTTAGTATCCACATTTTATATATTCATATACAAAATTAATTGATTAATTTTATAGTAATGTAGGATTTTGTTTTATATTATTTTGTTCTCACTATATTGTAAGCTACTCATCTCGGCACAGGTTCTTCCTAGTGAGAGATGAGCGGCTACTTTTTCTACCTGCATGTTTCAATATGAAGATAAATATATTTAAAAAAATATATATTTTTGTCATCAATTGCAGTCGTTATAAAAGTTGCAAACTTATAAAAGCGTGTCCTCAAAAGTTTTTGATGCTATTAACTTAGAGTAGACACGAAACGCCGTGCCATTTGACGAATTCGGTATGTTGTCGGGTTTTTGAAAGAAATGACCGACTCTTCACTAACCGAGTTCAATCACTGACGAACGTCTAACTAGGCGTTGTGAATTATTCGTCTGTGATCTTTCTGTTGCCAATTTTCACTTTCCAAACAGTTCGGTCCCACTGTCTAGTGTTTACTCGCAGTCTCCATATCCTGGATCGTTTATCTCTCAATCGTCTGCGCGAAGCTTCCCCGCTATCTCCGGGCTGGCTGCTGCCGCGCCGCTGTGAGGTCAGTCGGCGGCCTTGATGAGTACCTAAGTGTGTTTGACAGACCACCAATTTATTGCCATTTGGCAAATGTTGCTAGCGCCAGACGTGGCATCAGCCCGCTTGATCCCGAAGTTTGTAAACAATCATACACGTTGGCTGGGGTTTATGGCACGCCTCGGTTTAGGATACATTTACATTGCAGATACATTTACAAGTCTGTGCCTGTCATATGTACCTATCTGTGTTGGAGTGTACGTGGATATAAAAATGACATCAGTATATCAATATATATTCATATACTCGGAAGTAAATGGATACATAGGTCTCTATAATGTGTTTTGCTAGACTGGGATTAGTGGATTTTACATTTGGTGGCACCGAAAGTAGATTTAGAATATTATTACAGTTTTATAAAAAAAATTATAAAATAAGCACATATTTTATTTACCTTTAGCTACCTACTTCTAGCTTGATTTTACTAAAACTTATTATCTTTAAATAAAATAACTTTTTGTTTAACACCACTATATATATGAGTTAAAACCAACTAGTTTCGACTCACGACTGAGTCTTCATTAGGGTTCAGATATTAACTAAACAAAAAGTTATTTTATTTAAAGATATTATGTCGCACCACAATGTGTTTGCGTCGTGTGAAAATTTAAAACTTATTAATTGGAAATATTATTTACGAAATCGGCCGCTAGGTACCTACTCCCTGAACTTAAATTCTATCAGTACAAATTCCTACGATATATTAGATTTTTATCACGACTTCTAAATTAGAGTTTGTTAAAATGTGACGATCCTGAGACGCGTTCTGATGCTGGATTAACGCCATCCTGTCGGAGATCAGCTTGGAGGTCCCTTGGAAATGTTCACGCAATTCCAGAGTTTCGTGGCAGCACTCCTCGCGTTCATCCTTCATCCATGTCCTGGCTATCCCAACCATCGAACGATAGGTTTGCGTCGTTGTTTAATTTCGTATTCATGATTAGAAGCTTGGCATTCAATTTCTTCGAAAGTATGGATTTTGCAAATGCCAATGTTTTATTATAGACGAAAATGGTTCAGAGATGGATGCCTCCTTAATTAAGCAGGTACAGGCTGTATTTATTTATACTGATGTTCGGAAATAATCCATAGATGAAATGATTTTAAAAAAATTTTCAGAGATGGATGCCTCCTTAATTAAGCAGGTACAGGCTGTATTTATTTATACTGATGTTCGGAAATAATCCATAGATGAAATGATTTTAAATAAATTTTCAGAGATGGATGCTTCCTTAATTAAGCAGGTACAGGCTGTATTTATTTATACTGATGTTCGGAAATAATCCACAGAAGCAATGATTTTAAATGGATAAGTAGGTAATAATCTATGAATATTTTTTCCATTTGCGTCGTAAATTAAAATAATTAGAATAAAATAATTGAACATTTTTGATATATTCTAAACGGTGTTATCAGGTTTATTTATTTGTATTCGTGTTTGTTATACTATTTACTTGTTGGATTGTTATTTTAAGACGTCACACCGATAAATCGTTATAGATTTTATTTATTTCATCGTGTTCTCTGTACATACGCCATATAAACAGTTTCTTCTCCAGTCTTCATATTCAGCGTACAAAGGAGTCTAAATTTAGTTTGTTTTGATAATGTATTTTTCCACTTTCAAACGTAGCTTTGTGTTTCCATGCGCGTGCTTCAAAAAAGCTTCGAAAACGTAATCGCCTTTTATAAATATTTATTTCATAAGTTTAAAATAACAATTGTCTCGGCAGTTAATAGAACAAAATTTTCGATGAAAACGTATTAGGTACGCGTTTCTTGGTAATCGAATTTTGAAATTTTTAATTGATATTTGATTTAATTGGCTGAGAATTTCAATCACGTTTATTTCTTCCGATTAATTCCGGTCAAAGAAAACAAGACTAGCGGCACATAGTGGAGTTCTGATGCCCGCTCTGATGTATGGAAATGAAGCCTGGAATTGGAGTAAAGAATGAACGAATTAGAAGTGAATATAATGCTGGCTGTAGCGTAATAGATATAATGAAGAAAGGATCTCTGAGATGGTTTGGACATGTGAGACAGATGAGTGAGGAAAGGATGAGAAAGAAAATTTATGTAGCCAGTGCTGAAGGCAGCAGGTATAGAGGGCGTCCGCGGAAAACCTGGCACGACCAGATAAATCAAATATTCGAGGATGGCACTCTCAGATGCTTAAACAACGGAAGAGCGTGCAGAAGAAGATGTATGAAAGTGGACGAAGCAAAAGTGGTGTGCCAGAACAGGAGAGTGTTTCGTTCTATCCTCTCTGTCTACCCTGGGAAACGGCGTGATGGTTAGTTAGTTAGTGAGAATTTTAATCAAGTTTATTTCATCCGATTGATTTACCAGCGAAAAGAGTTTTTTTATTTCAAAATAATTCAAATAGGCACCTTAATATAAATTATGTTATCGGTGATTAGATTCGCCCCATACGTAGAAAGCTCATATGTATGTATTCTCGAAAGATTTTCTTTAAAATAAAATACGTAAAATATTGTCACTATCGAGTATTTGCCCATGTGAATGAAAAAGATAATCAGCAACAATCATATACGATATAAATATAGTGGATGGATAAATATGATGGATGTGAGTTCATCTGTGTTATGTAATGAGAACCATTCAATAAAGCTGAAGGAAATACACATTTAGAATACTTTTAATAAGATCTGGTAGATATTTCGGCCATGTTACTTGATCATGTTGTTTCAAAATGGCAACTGCTAAAAAAATTAGAAAAATCGTAACACTGTTAATATTAAAATTTTCAAAGCAGACTCACACACATCTACATCTATATAATTCCACAGATTTTTTATGATCCTTTAGATAGCTATTTTTTTGTATTGCAAGAAATATTTAATAATGATAAATAGTCTACAGCAGTGTTGGCGGATCTTTGGGCTCGGCATATCAAAATTCATAAATTACCTAACCTGCTGGCATGTCACAGCTAGGTATGCTCTTGAGCTCTAGAATTGAAACGGCAGGAAACGTATTTATTCTTGTGTAGGACCATTTGACATTTGTCGAGCTGGGGCTGGTTGTACGCCAGAGTTCGTAAATATTGAGGTACGCGTGCGAGACATCGGCCACAACCGCATTTTTTGGTAACACGTGTGTTAACGAAGGCTGGCGTGCCACCCAAAACGTTGTGGCGCGTCATGGGTTCGCCATCACCGGTCTGCAATATAGTAATCGTACGAAAGATATTAAACTGACATAAAAATAATAAAACGACTACACTTACTTATAGCTTCATTGTTCTTGAACAAATCACTTACAATAATATACCCATGTTCGTAAAAGTCATGCTCTTCCAGACAATCAGGCCCCGTACTATAATTGCACCCGGAATTAGAGACAATAATATTCGCAATACAAGGCAACTTACGATCATATTGTTGTCCAAGTGAGGGCACTGCTTCCCAGAGAGAACTGCCGTGTACGACCTATTATTACGGCAGACAAGGGACAATAAACTCGAAGGCTTTATCTGAAGAAGCGCTACCTTACAGCCTTGAACCTTAATTCACATCAATATTACGAGTGTTGTACAAATTACACGTTATTCAGAAAGACTATCAAAGTAATTTATTTTACAATTCTTGAATGCATGCGCTTGAATTTTACCACTATGTCTAGTGTTAACATTTTGTTTGACCCCAAGTGTAGAATTATAAAGTTTAATTGATCACAGAAATACATTTAGATATTTTGTATGATATTTTCGCTACTATTTACCAATTAATGATTGTTATTTTAAATGTCAAGTGAGATAGCATTCGTTTTTATTCCTTTAATATATTTTGATGAAACTTTTTGACGAATATTTGAGAAAAAAATACTAATCATCAATATTAGAACAAGAATAAAAAATTACATTATGCACTAAGTAAGTAGACTACAGAAAAAGAAAAATCCTTTTCAATTAAAAACTCATTTATATTATTATTATTGTTCTTTTTTATACTCACAAATTTTAAGAATCTAAATATATAAATATAAATATAAAAATAGCCGATCTTCCTTTATAGCTAGGGCATATGGCATAATCTTCTCAAAATATAACATATGTAGCTGATTTAAAAACATATAACATAATACTTCTAATACGTAGTGTGTTCAAATAATATTAACGATATTTTTTCCACCCAAACAAATGAAGCACGGTAGGTGTCCTTTGGTGGAGATGTGTTGGGATATTCAAGCGCTTGTGTGAATTTTTCTAGGCCGCAGAAAGCCTCTGAATAAGGTGTGATTAGTACCCATCGGATTGTCAATTGTCGTGAGATAACGGAACGTCATGAGCAGAGGAAATGAGGCTGGAGAAAGCATTAGATCGGTATATTTAATTTCAATCGAGGTTTGAGGCATGAGGACATGAGAATATCTGCCAAATTCATAGCGAAGCTTCTAACGATGGAGCAGTTCAATCACGATAATGCTCCTGGCCAAATACAGTATTCCCCTGGTTTATCAATCTCCCTACTCTCTCGATATGGCTCCGTGTGATTTTTGGCTATTCCCCATGTTGAAAATCGTCTCGTGATTCATATCGCAGAATAGCACAGAAAGCAAGAACTCAATATTTGTGGAATACAGTAATTAGGAGTCAATTAATTGAAGAAATGAGAACGTGTGTTTCAATGTTGAATAATTCTCTTACTTACGTGGTAGCGAAAAATTTGTTGTCACCATCGGTAATCAATATTCATATACTCATTATAAAAGCTCTATCTGTCATGTGGTTTGGGTAAACTGTAACATTTTTTAAGAAATATCTTAATGACGCCTGTTTTTACAAATTCTGGTTATAGATAAAATTATACCGCATCTAATTCTTCCCTCACTTGACCATCACATCTCGTGTAAAATATTGAAAACTATATAATATATCGGCTCCGTTGTAAAAAGTAAGAATGTATTTTTTAATTATGCATTTGACTCGCGGAAATCGAATAAATGATAATTTGATACAAACGGTGAATAAAACATAATCCTCAGAAGTAAAATGCAATAATGTCTTCTCGGGCGACAAGCGACATCGGCGGCGTGACGTCGGCGCAGCGGCCGGCGCGACAAATACGGGTTTTTATCGGCAGAGCCATCAGACGAGATGCTGCCGGCCGATACCGAGTAAAACCAGTAGCCACTCGGAATTCGGATGTGCCCAAAAGATACTTACATTATTCTGTTTACGACAGATTTGTAATTGGTCAGAGGAACTCAACTAATTTACCCGGCAGTTTTAATAATAAATATCTTGTGATTTTGCAATTTTACAAAAATATCGTTGATCTAACTGTGAATCAGTAAAGGTTTGAAAGAATAAATAGCTCTGTTATTTTCTGCCTTGGGTTTGAGGCTCATTTGTGAAAGTGTGACAACGAGAAGTATGAGATATTTTTTTAGGGTATGGAATTTTAAAATGAAATAAAGCACTTACAAATGGCCATGGTGTTGGTTTTATTGGAAAGATAATTTGATGCCATTACTGTTTAAATATGATTACGATTGCACGACTTTCGAAATAAATTTGCTTGTGCTGTTCTGGCGTTAGTCTATTCGTGATGAAATCGCAAACAAAACTGAGCAAAAATCATCTGTCAGCAGTTAAATTAGCTGAAGTTGGAAAATGTGTTGCCACTTCGAAAAACAAATCTGTAAGAAACACCCTAGCACCAAAAAATTATCATTCCCATAAAGCCAAACTAAGGCTATTAGCACGATTTTTATGTGTACCTATTACGTTATTTTTACCCAACAGTGCGACAGTGCGAGGGTAATGTGTTTATCAGCCTATGTATGTATGTATGTTTGTTCCTTTGTGGCGCTCTAGAGACCAAACGCGTGAGCCGATTTTAACGATTGTTACTTCAATCGATTTGTCTTAATCTTGCGAGTGACAGTGACATTAATCAAAATTCAATATGGCGACAACCAAATGCCATATTGTGAAAATTAAAAAAATGAAGTCGAAAAATTGTGATAAGTGGAATATCGTTGAATAGGTATTTGAAAATAATTTTTAGGTTTCACCTATCATTTTTTATTTTGAATGGCCATTTAGGATCTGTAACAATTAAAAGTTGATTAGCAACTATTCTCGCTTAAATTTTCAATACTTATAATAAAGTTGCGATAAAGTTCTTATAAAAATAATTAATAAAATTCTTAAAATCAAATGCCAAACCCAGAATTTTACTGCTTTGAAAGATAATTTTAACGACCATTAACCTAAAGCGTTACCTACAGTGAGAAATTAATAATGAGGAATGAAATTAATAATAATAAAGAAACCTAATTAGGAATGAATAAATAATAAAATAAAATTACCTTATAATCCTAACTAAGAAGTCTAGCATAAAGTTAATTTAAAATATCGAAAAAACCGTCTGCGTAAAAAATGAACCTTAAATAGAAACGGAAAAGGAGAAAACAAGTCCAGTAGTCAAGAATTCTATTAAGTACTATTGAATAACTACGATATTGAAATAGTCTCATGAACGATATACACATAAAACAAATAATAAATTGCAATGCGGAATAAAGCGACTTTAACAGTCGGGACCCATTATTAGGAAGATTTGAGACGGTCTAGATTTTTAATTGGTCACTATGTCTTTGTCAACTCGATAACTTTGTCTCAATAATACTCATAAATTTCCTTATTGTGTCCTTCTCCAACTTTAGTTTTACTATTCTTCCTTCTCTTATTAAAAGAAAAGGAACGAAGCAGGTTCCTCGAGCGCATTACATGTCCCCAATACCTGGCGAAGCGAAATTTTCTAAGGGCTCAGATTATCAGAGTTGTGGTGGGTGATGCGGGATGCATAGAAGGTTTATTGAATGTGGGTGGTTCTAGAACGAGTTTATAGAACGATTGTGAAATTTTCAACTGTTTCTCAAAGGTTCATAAATTTTCTACCCTTGCAATGCGAGTTATACCTGCCGGATATTAAAAATATGAAATCTCAACTCTTGCGTATAAAATCATTTAAATTGTTATATATAGATATAATGTTGTAAAAGTAAGTATAAAATTTAGTAAACAAGGTCCTTCATTTTATTCAATCAGTGTACTCAAAGCAAATAGACAATGTGCATTCACATAGCTTTTTAGAATTTCAAATTTATACAAATTATGTATGCAAGTATGTATAAGACCAATAGTTTTATGAAAAAAACCAAAGCGTTCTTTTGCCTTTACACCAAGGTTATTTGAGTGAAAGAAGTACTTGTGGTGTTGCCATCCTTGCGCTTTATTTGTGTACACACACACTTGTTAAATAACATTTTGTTTTATAATTAGTATTGTCTCAGTGGATGAGAACATTTTTTACAAAGATTCGTATTTATATCCGCATTGACCTATTGAATAGAAGGTTAAGGAATAATAAATTCATGTGCGCTTAAACATCATGGAATCAGAATGTCATTTGCATTTTTCTACAGTGTATGGTCACATTTACTGTTTATTTTTCACCATTATTTTACTGTACTAGAAAACAATTGCTAAGTAATTGCAATTGTTAGGTGTTTGCCTCAATGAATCACTGATATCAACAATAGGCTATGTTATATAATTCAAATTTTATAAAAATTAGGGTTAAGTCTCGGTACATTCTTTCAGAAGGTTAAAGTTAAATTTATTTAGAAATATTCTCATGTTCAAGAAGGTATGCAAACGTCACATCACAGAATAAAAAAATGGAATTATATAAAATTGAATATACGCAAGGTTAATATTAGTTAATAATAAATTATATTATTAACTAAATAAAGAAATAAAAATAAAACAAACAATGATCATCATTTGCTCAGCTTGCAAAACCATATACTCGTACCATGGGGGATTTTTGATCTCTGAAATAAAATTATTTCTGGTCAGGCATACCACCATTTTGCTTATTAGATAATCGCGAATTGTATTTAAACGAAATACACGCATCTAACAGATCTACTGTGTCTGTTGGCGCTTGTTAGGAGACTTGTTGCATCTAAACTATTAACAGAGGCCCTGACCCGCCATTTTCAATCGTGTAAATAATTTTATTATGTCTGTGTTTACACGAACGAACCGCACTGAGGCCGATTTTCAGTCGATGCTGAGAATATTCAATTTGTCTGTATCTGAACGATCCTACAGTTGAAGCGAAAAATAATTGGTTTAAATAATTTTATCCGACCATTTTTAAAATATCATTTCATTAAAACACGTTGGCATATTAAAACCTACATCTAGAGGTTACGCCACAAAACCTATAACATGACGCAGATCTCGACATTTTTTGTTTAAGCTTTGAGCAGTTTACTAACTCTGTTAGGGGTAAGCTTGCGATGTGACATTTTTCCTCTTACACATGCGCGCGTGCATGCACATACATATACATACCTCCTTACCAACTGATTACAATACTTGAATTACTACCTAACCTATACATATATTGTACTTACTCCTTTAAAATTAGGATTTCTTGTAATTGGCCACAGGTTCTGTCAAATTTTGATAATTATCTAAACGAATATCAATGGCTGTAAGAAAACCCTAAAGAATTTTTTTTTATAGAAGCTATTGTCATGTACACTATTATTCTACATGATAGTGTATAAAGCACTACCATATGTACTTATATATATCTAGATTACACCAAATGTAATATTAAGTAGAAAATTTTTTGGGTTTAAAATTCTTGATTGATTTGTTTCATTTAAATTCTTGCAGTATACGGAAGTAAACCGGAGGGAGAGAGAAATAGTTTTAAAGCATTTGAGATTTTGTGCTGAAGAGAGTAAAAATGCATCCACCAAAAATGAACAAGGTGGATGCTGACACCTGTAGAACAGAAACGTTAAGGAAAAATGAAGATCTTATCCTTCCTTGTTTTACTCTGAATGAGAACGCTTCTGAACTTCAGCTAGTTACTATAGATGACTTGTTGAAGAATGAAAAAATATCAAAATTCATTGAAAATACCTGTTTATAATCTACCTAGAACCGCTTAAAATAACTTTTGATTCGTACATTAATTATTCACAACAACGACAAAAAATAATCAATTTTAGGTCTTAAAAAATATTTTTTACATTAAAACACTTCACCATATGAATGAACTCTCTGATTCTTTTAATCAAAGTGACCTACAATCTCTGATTGCTGAAATTTAACTTAATTTGTTTCAGTTTTCACAAAATGCCAATTCCAGATTAATTTTTATAACAATACAAATGAAATAATCGCGAAATCGTAATATGTTTGTGTTAGCGTGTAAACAGCGCCATCGTTAGCGCTGTTTCGGCCGCCAGTTAAGGCTGTAAAAACAGTGCCATCTAGCTTAGCGTCTTCTTAGCGATATTGACGTACATTGTTACATTAATGACAACTTTTTACGTGGAGAATTATGTATTCAGTTATAATAATAAATTAAAAATATCAACTCACATATTATGAAGCAAGGTGTGCCAGTTAAACATATATACAACTTCCAAAAATTTAATAGATGCGGTTGTCTATTATGGGTGGAATTGGTGAACGTTACATTGCGCAATGTGATCACTTAAGCCGGTAATCCGTACGAAGGCCGTAAGCCCAATATAAATAAGATAGCTTCGTCTCTATGAGACATCTATATATATATAGATGTCTCATATATATATATATATATATATCTATTGAATTATGATGTCCCCCTGGGGATAAAATCCAGTATTGTGTTCTTGAAAATTTATAACATATTCAAAATATTCTAAAATATCTATTGGAAGTTCGATTAAAAATTATTAACGTAGCACAGTTATTTACATATCACTTATAAAGATATTTATTCATTCATAAAAATGGCGATAATAAATTAATTATAAATAAAACTTTATCGGCGGAAAGACCGTATCAAAAATAAAACAGGCAATTCTTGCACTAATTGCACGCAATCAATTACGAACGTTGCGTAGTGTGTTGTGTGGGCATGGGTGGAAAACTCGGGCTCGCTTGCCAGTCCGTCCCCTTTGAAAATTCTTAACTGAAAATTTTAAAAGGGCGCACGATTTTCTCTATGGATTAAAATTCTCCCAAATAATACAATAATTATTCATTTTTTAATTTATTAATAGTTTTATTATGAAGGTTGAAATTATTGTGAAAACGAACAGTTTTTTTGATACATATTTGATCATTCTATTAAATTAGTTTAGAATAGCAACTTTACTCCAGTAGACATTCGACAACACTTGCTGAATGCTCTGTTTAGGAGATAATCATTAATATAAATGAGACATTTCATACATTTCACTTCCTCAGCGATTAAATGAATGTCTGGGAATTTTAATAATGTAAACAGCTGATAATGTAGATTGATTGATAACTTTGAATGTGATCTTTTATGTAGGTGAGTGTGTTGATATACAGATTTTTCTGGTAACCTTTACCATTTGGTGATTGTCATGTTTTCATGTCGTGTTTCTGTAAGAAATTTAAGTTAAGCATTTTAAATGATAATAAAATACTTTGTTAGCCTAAATTGCTTCAAGTTGGAGTTCAAGTGGACGCATACAATTGGATAACTGTATTTTCAAAAAAAATAATCATAAAGTCCTTACCTCTTCTTCTCTCTTAAGAAAAAAAAATATTCGTAATTATATATACAGGGTTATTTGGAAAACATTAATAACCTCGTAGGACTACATTCCTGCCTTGATTATGAGCCGAAAATGTTTAAGCAGCCATGACATAATGTCAATAGTTATGGAATTATGCATTATCAAAGTTTGCATTTTTTTTCAATATCTGACTTATTTTTTATAAAACGTCGAACTGTCATGACAGTGACTTATATGAATTACGAAAAATTTATTCGTTTCAGTACAAGTTAAATAAAATGATAAAAAAACCCTTCAGAAATTCCAATTGGAACACATTCCAAAAAGGAAGGGAAAAGGAAGGTTTTCATTATTTTATTTGACTTGTATTTAAGGAAATGAAATTTTCATATTTGATTTAAGTTACTGTAATGACGAGTTCAACGTTTTAAATAAAATAAGCCAGAAATATTGAAAAAAAAAGAAAACTTAGATGTCGCATATTTCCATAACTATTGACATTACGTCACGGTTGCTTGAACATTTTCGACTCACAATTAAAACAGGAATATATTCCTGCGACGTTGTTAATGTTTTCCAAATAACCCTGTATATTTTTATTGTAAACTTAATAACGTTTGATCTCTTTCTTTCTCACTACGCATTGTAATTTTTATCGCAGCGAAATTCATCGTCGGCATTATATGATTTTTCTTAAAAATATATTCTGTATTCTGGAGTATTTTTCCGTGTTTCCGTAATTCCTGTCCATCATCAGGACTGATAATAGGTGATGAAATATCGTAGAAACACGACGATATACTCTATAAAGTATGTACCAGAATATTCTAAATGGCCTTGAGAAACGAAGAACATTTTTAAAAAGATTATAGATCTAAATGGCTATGTTTGAATAGCATCGAAGATTTCCAATCTCCATAGGAGAGTGGAATGTTGAAAAAAAGGACGAAACATTTAGGGCATGTGGTTAGTTAAGGTGATGATGCACTTCGTAATGCTTTATTTTAAGGTTGTTGATGCACTTCGTAAAACTTTGTTATTGGCATCGAGTATGAAAATTTTAATGATTGAACGTATTAGTTTCGTCCTTTAATATGTTTACACATTGCGAAGCTACAACAAGCTCTTTAGAATACGAGAAGCTATTTACTAAATGAAAATCAGCATCCCAATGAATCCAGTGGAAATTTTCCCCTCTCAAGGCCGTTGCAAGAGTCACCTTTCTCTTTGTCAAATAATTAATTTCACAAATTATCTTTTATCACCTGAAAGTTTCCGCTGTTATTACTGAAACAACAGCAACGCGGTGAACCCCTGTTGACTCTACGACTGATTTTTGTTTACAGAGACACTGCTTAAAGCGAAGCGAAATCTAATTGAATTTTTAATCATTGATAAAGAGAAATCCAAATGTTAAAGGCGCAACATTTTATTACAATCTGTAAAATGGGGTAACCGCGGGTCATTAAAAAACTAGATGTGAAATTTGAAAATAATATTTACATTTTTTTTCATATTAATTATATGCAGCAAAAACTCATTGCGCACTGTAGAGTCGGGCAATGACGAATCTGCTGCTAGTATATGAATAATTTTTTTATTTTATTTTTATTTTTATTTTATTTTTTATTTATTAAATTATTATTATTTTTTTACATCTCAGACCCACAAAACATCACATTGATATTTGTCTGTAGGTGCATCAATACGTATATATAAATATATTGTATTTACCAGAAATACATTCATATTAATTAATTACAATAGGTCTTATAAACTCAAATACAAATCAACAATACTATACAACAATACAAAAAAAATACAAATATTACCAAAATCGAAATAAATCTCTTTTATTTTATAACATATTCATTAATTCTGTATTTTGCCCTTTTTTATTAATATCCATTTTAACACGACATGGGATTTTATTTAATATTTTTGGTATGACATATTTTAATGTTCTTTGTCCATATTTATTTATAACCTTCGGTATTCGTAGTCCTTCTTTAACCGTAAATCTGGTACTATGTTTATGAATCAATCTATGCTTATATGTCCCATCTTCATGATATCGTGTAATTAGTTTGTACCACAAGATAGCATTAATTGGCATAGAGTCTTGTTTCTTGAAGAGTTCCTGTATATCTTTAGTAGCACTTTCTTTATTTATTAATTTTATAGCCGAATTTTGAATATTTTGAATTTTTCTTATATTAGTTTTGTAAGTTAGACCCCAGCTATGTTCAATGTTTAATTATTTAATGAGTAGGCAATGAAATAATATTAATTACATCTTAATAATGATAATTTAAATTCCCCTCATCTGAAACTAGTAGGTGAAAGAAATATTTTTTGTAAAAGGCGTAAACTGTATTTTATCATATTATCATAATGGATAACCATCAAGAAATTTTATATTCACCAAGTATTAAATTAATATGGTTTAATAATAATTATTATCAGTATTTTTACGCAAATTGTATACAACACATTCCGGAGTGCCTTGTCCAATAAATCGATCCGCAGTTTAAAAAGCGAGATATTTATTAAAATAAAGAAATTATATTTCAAAAATATTTTTCATATTTTTTGTAGAAATCCATTGAAGATAAAACTTATAACTAAAAATATATAACTATGCTTGGTACTTTTTTCTTTTACCTCGTACCTCATTTTTATTTGTTTGCAAATAAATTAAATTTCCACTTAGAAATTATGAAATTTTTGTAGGTCTCCTGGTCGTTGTTCGGATGTTGTATCATGAGAATTTTTGCAATGTATTTCTATTGAAGTTTACCTAAAAAAATACCTACCTAATGATATGATTTCTTTGTTCCAGAATGGTTTCGTGGAATGCGAACAAGAACAATGCCCCGATGTGAAGAATTGTTACATGCAAATGCCGAGAGAGGGATGCTGTATCAAATGTAAAGGTTGGTTTCATCAATAACGTGTTTAATATTAATAAAACACTTAAATTAAAAAAATCTTTAAAAATATATATTTTTATTGTGTTGTATTCAACTTGAACGCGTAGTATCGGATTGATCGAATATCGAATATTGGGTCCACATATTAAAAATTTTCTAATATGTCGATACGTAGAGATCTTTATTTCACATTAAAATATACAATTTCGATGTATACATATGATCTAGCAGTAATACCTGGTAGCAAGTAATCGTTTCTGTAAAACTTCAAGTGAAGCTATTTTCAAGACAAATATAAAAGAAAAATAGTAATAATGTTGATGCAGGGTTTACTCTATATCAACATATTTTTTAAAGAGAAAATATAAAATATACAATGAATTTGATGAATGATATTAACATAATATTACATAATAATATTTTTTTTATAAAAAATAAATTTCTTAAATAATATTTTATACATTCTCAAGTGGGCGCGTCTTGTTTTACATATGGTTACTATTTACAGACATGTAAATAAACTTCATTATGATTTTTTCTCCTGTAGTATGTCGCTCAAAGATTGGTCACTGTGTACTTAAATTCTGTATTTATATAGTTTACACGAATTATTTTTTTTATTATAAGCAAAGATTTTCTTCAAAATCAGTAGGTACTTTTTTTCGTTAAAAAATATTTTCATTTATATTCTTCAAAATTAGAACGCAGATAGGTAGTGAGATGCCGTCCGTAAGTTATCTTGTTCCAATCTTTACCGAGACTTCCAAGAGTTTTTCGAAGGCTTGAAGATTTTCTTTAATATTATATATAGGTATTTCTATATTATTTTAAGGAAGAATAATTTTTTTTAATATATGTGATATATATTCAACTCACGACCTCGATATTTTTACAACCCGCAGACATTCATGTCGAGGATGGGCGCCGGCACTACTCGACTTGCTGATCCCACCAGCCAGACTAACTAATTAGATTGTACGCAATATAATGGTGCGCATTTTAATTTAAGCATAAAACGTGGAAGCGCGTAATTGCCACATTAAATACTGCCATTTATTGAGACTTACTCACAATCATTATCTGGATAATAATTTTAATCAAATAAATATAATAATATTGAGCAATACAGAGTTACCCAAATAAAACAATCTTATGTTAAGGCGATCATCTGGGAAAGTGAGCAAAACTCGTTTTTTTTCTTAAATTCTCTCTTGCGTTTTTTATCACATTTTTGACGAAAAGATATCAACATTCATTTCGTCAGGCTCCATATTTAAAAAAAAGGATGTCTTTTTAAAATGACACAAACTAAATTATTTAATCAATTAACAAATTACCAAATCTACGATGTTTTAAAAATGAAGAAAATTGCTCCACTTTGTGGGCTGTATGTGAATCACTCGTGAGGTGTATTTTTTTCAATGATATTACAAATTAAATGATTATCTTAAATTTCTTAAAATAATTTCAAAATTTGTCAGTTTATTTACTTACAATTAATATCATAAAAACACTTTGTGTGACTTTTTTCAACCCATTTTACATAGTTGACAACTTTTTTATCCGAATAAATTAAAAGTATAGATATTATTATTTTAAATTTAAAATTTAAAATTTAAAAAATCAAAATCGTATTAAAGAAGATGTTTCTCGAGGTAACGCCGCCGCCGTGAAGAATTTTTTTTTCGATTTTTCAATTTTTTATAGCATTTGGAAGCCAAAACATAGATTTTCGCTAAAAATCGGCCAATTTGTTACTGTAAAATTAATTATCATATAAAAAAAGAAAAAAAGCCCACGGCGTCGCCTGGTAAAGTACGTGAAGAAGTACTGTGCAAAATTTCAAAACGATCGGTGTAGTAGATTTTGAGTTATGACGTACATGGACTTCAAAAATGTCAAGTTTCAGAAAAACGCTTTAAAGTTTTGAACAATTTAAAATTAAAAATAAAACTCGACAATTATTTTATACTTACACATAGTCATCGATGCCAGTTCCATAGAACAAAGAGTTTTCATAGAGAAGATCTAGAGCATCATCTCGTCTCAAAACTCTTCCAATACAATAGCGAATCCGGTAATCATCAGGTATGCGCGTCCATCAGATGCCCGAGCATCACTCAAATGTTTATAACTTCGTCAATTTTGCTCCGATTGACTTCAAATTTTGACACAATATTTTTGCCATGTTATACATTCATTTAAAAAATAAAAAATAAAATGCAAAAAAAATAAAATTACCCCCCTTAAGGAATTTTGAAGAAGTTTTTTCTATTTTTTATTTCTCTTCTGTCCTGACAGACCTCTTCTGTAGCGTTTGCTTTCATATTCGCATATCTTATCTTGCACGCTTGTTGATTATTTAAGCCTTTTAACACGGCCATCTTCTATTATATGATTTATCTGATTGTGCCAGATATTTTATGTATACATATATCTCGAATACCTTTACTTTGCAGTTTGCAAAAATTCATCAGAAGTTCATACACTATGTATATACATCCTAGACCCAAGGCGCTGTAGATCTGTTTCTCTATTTGCTACCAACATATAATAGGCAGAATATACTCAAAACACCCATGCTCCCTCTTACTTCCAACTCCATAAGTACTTTCGTGCAGTTATCAATATAAAAGTTGAATAAACCCGGTAACAACTTTGTTTAACAGTTCTTTTATTTTATTTTATTTTAACTGATTCTCCGATTTTGGATGACTTTTTCTTCTAATTCGAAATCTGTACTACAGCAGCCTTACGCCATCCTAGTAACGCAATTAGAGTCTTCATAATATTATTTAATGTTTAATCACTTAGATACTTACAGCCATCCCTTCCTCAACATTACTCCAAGGATATGTATATATATATATATATTATATATTATATATAATAATAGATATATATATATATATATATATATATATAATATATATATAAAGAAACCTGTTTCCCTACCCGCCAAGTTTTCTCCACAACCACCCACCAGTGGTTATGGTGGTGGATAGCCCTTGGTGTCACATCGAAAATATGCGAGTTTGGTGGGGGTGGCTCTCCGTGGGTGGGAGTGGGTGACGAAAATGTGCTTTCTAGCACATTGTTTTGTTATGGGAAAGCCGCAAATGCTTCAGATTGTCTCAAAATAGGCGCGCTGACTATGTCGGTGAACCTAGAAGGTTCCGGAAAATCCTTAGAAAGTTCTGGAAGGAGAAGATTCTAGAAAATTAACGAAAGTTCTATAAGCTTCTTAACTGAGTGCCGGAATGTGTCGGTGTGTCTAGAAGGTTCCTGTACATTCGAATTTCCTGAAAGTTCTGGTAGGAGAATGTTCTAGAAGGTTCGCGAAAGTTCTATGACGATCCAAACAGTGTTCTAAAAATCTACGCGTGCCAAGCCGCGCGGGCACAGCTAGTATTGGCTATATCCCTGATAGGTCTATTTTCCAATACTGGATATCTAAGACAGATATGTTATTAAAAACATTTTTTAATATTTTTTTAATAATAAGTTTTTGATTTTTGATTAGTTTTATTTTAGTTTTAATCATCTCCTCAGATCCTCTACGCAATCGGTCTCGATTTCAGAAATGACTTAAGCCATTCGTTCAAAATGACCTGACCATTAAAATCTTCATATTTTGAGGGACCTTGAGATGCTTACCTCATTATACAATTTTTCCCATTATACTCTCATTATATATTATACATTTAGAGCTCACTGTTGTAGCATCAGCGCCAAAATTCATTTTCTTAAACCGGCCCAGAGAAACTCCTCAAATTTTTCAAAAATGTCTTGTGCAATCTAGTTCATCAATATTCTTCTTCTTCCTTGCACTATCTCAACTCATTGCCTACGTAGGCTGTTGGGGTCGGCTCGGTTCTGGGTATCGTTTTCATCCAGGCCTTTCCTCTGTAGGATTTTGGAGCATCGGTTCAACCAGGAGTTCTTTGGTCTTCCTCTGGATGACTGTCGATGAAGCTCCATAGACATTTCCTGTTTTACTGTGTGGTCTGGTAATCTCCATCTTAAGGGCCCGTACCATCTCAGTTGTCGTTCCTCTCGCTTGTCTAATGCGTGAACTTTTAATCCCCTTTTTTTACTCCTGCCGATCATTTAAGTATTCACATTTCGACTCTTGTGTTCTGCCTAAAGTAGGAGTTGTACATAATTCAGCATTCGAAGCCATACATTATCGCGGGTCTAACAATATTCTGGTATACCTTTCCTTTAGGTTTTATAGGCATTTTCGGGCATGAATCATTAATATTTTTCTAAATTTTGATTATATATTTTTTACAAATCAAAATACGTGTTTTAATACTGTTTTTTTTTCATGTTATAGGATGCGTCTACAAGGGAGTGTTTCACAGCAGCAACACAGAGTGGAGCGAGCCGGGCGAGCCCTGCCGCGTGCTGCGCTGCGAGGCGGGGGTGGTCACCGAGGCCACCACGCACTGCCACACGCCCTGCGAGGACTACCGCGCGCCGCTGCCCGGGCACTGCTGCCCCTCGTGCCACGGTACGTCTGCCGATTCTGTACTGCAAAACCTACCTACTCAGCGAATAGCCATTCTATGTCACGCTTCGGTAAAAATTAATAAAATAATCAGGTGCTACCATGTACATAAAAATGTATTTAACTTTTTGTTGCGGAATTTGACTTTGACCCGCTTGAATACTGCAATTTCAACGACTACATTGAGCTCCTTCGATAACGCCGTTTCGTGATTAAGATAAAATATGCAAAGAATGAAGAACTAGACAGCATGAAATTAGTAATATAAATTATATACACTAGCTTATAGATAGTTAATACATAATAAGTTTATATCTCCTTTTGAAATATTATCCAGTATTATAATGTTTAGGTCAAAATATCAATACAAAGTATTCAACATTTTACAAGAATGGGATTTGACTAATCAATTATTTTATTATACACATCTCTGTCTACCCTATGATGGAGAAAAGGCATGATGGTAATTAAGTATGAAAAAAAGTATTTATGAACAATAAAAAATCTATGTCAAGTGCTCGTTTAGGAAAAACGGAATAACAGCATTTGTTTATAAAAAATCTATAATTTTCTAATTTTTTTGTCAAAATAAAATACGTCAACATTAATGACAAAATGACGAAAAGTGCGAAACGAACAAATGAACAGTTGCCCGCAAGAGTTGAGGCTAAGCTATATCCTTCTCCGTGCGGTCTGCTCGCGTGATTATGCTCAATCATGATAAAACCACGGGGTATACAATTTGCGTGACTTCCGAGATAAGGCCACCCCCTTCCCCTAGCGGGAAAAATTGTTTTTTCTTTTTTTGCGAAATAAATTGAGTTGTCTCGGAATGATTTCAATCTCACGTACAATTTTGTTTTGCGATCTTGTTACTTGCGACTTCTACTGGTCGGAAGTTTTCTTGTCAAGCAGTTATCACTTGCGCGATAGCACTCACTTCTTTATTCTGCGGAGAACAGGTTTTTTTGGGTTGAAATTAAAAGTTATATTAATGTTTACGGAGAAGCTATACAAATGTCATTTACATTTCTCAGGACGTTAATTTTTTAGTTTTTTTCTTTATTATTTATAATTTTTCTTATAAGCCTAGGTAATTTGGGTATATAAACAAAACCGCTTCTACGCATTTGCTCAAATGAGGGAAACGTGTTTAAAAATGAATATATGATAAGTAGTAGCGCTTTATAATTGGTAAATACTCTTGAAAATGTATGTGTACGTATGTATATTTTACCAAAAATCTCCTCTCAAGCCATAAAATTGATTACGAATACTTCTCATCTTAATTTCATCAATGATATTGTTGGAGGTTTTGTTTCTATATCATCCATAATTCACATTATATTCATGATATATCTACAATATACCCTTCATTAGAATTGGGCCAAATAAAGGAGTACGTGAAATATCAACAAAAATTCCCCAGAAGACGTGTCTTACAGGGAATGAAAATTTGGGATTGAGAGTTAATTTTAATTGTATGATTTTTTATTGCATGTTTTAAAGATTTTAATAAATCTTTGACAATATTAATCTCGTAACTATTAGCAGTTTGAGTTATCCCAATTACAATAATTTCGTTTTTTGTCCGTCGGTTTGTCTCGTCGGTCGGTCTGTCTGTCGGTCGGTCTGTCTGTGTAGCGTCCGTAATTACATGAATTAAATAAACGAAATTAAACGGACGGAGATGGGGCTCGAACCCCGGGCCAGCGAACCCGAAGGCGGCAACGATATAGATATTATCACCACCGAGCGTGACCCGTCAAAAATATAGTACATATAGGACTTAGCAAAGACGCAAACCGCTTGTAGGTACCTTTTAAAAAAGATTATAGGGCGCACAATATATTTTCTGAAATATATTTTCTTTAAGTCTTAGTACACTGGCTTTGTAAACATTTTTATGAGACTAGAGACATCTCCAATACGATACCTGGCTCTCACCCAGGAACCTTATATTTTTCTCATTTTATTTTTGATTTTATTTTGATGACTATTTTATCTATAATATTAATTATTTATTAAATTATGTTGTCGCTACAGTGATATTGTCATCAATGAACACTATCGCGTTCAGGTTTACGCCATCGATGAATCGTCAGGGTTTAAAATAGTACCATTAACAGCTGGCAGGGGAAATATAAGAAATATGTTCAAATATTTTGATAAAAGTCGTTATTATTATGTCATGGGTGTCGGCTATAAATAAGTAAATACTCATTCTTCAGGAACTGGCTTGTAAAAGTACCGTCAATTTTAACGGGTTACGGCTAGTAAATATATATTTATTTTAATTCAGCCAGTCATTATTTATAGCGCACACGAGTGATATTTTTATTGCATATATTTTTTCGTAGGGAACCTGTATCATTTTCTGTTGACCTAAGTATAACCGCGATAACTTAGGTATGAGCATCTCATTCTGTCGTCATCTATCTTTGTCATCTATATGGAGTCAATGATAGTGCAAATAAGAGGGAAATATATTTTTTCGCATGGATCATACAAAACTTCTGGGTTGACTTATATAGCTGAAAATGTGTAATAGTTTTACTCAAAATGATAAAATAGTAACAAATAAGCGAGTGTACTAAAAAACGTATTAATTAATATGGTTCCAAGATCATAGAAACTTAATGATATTAATATTATTTATTTATAATACTAACCGTACACCCGTGAAAAATCACGGGAAATAATATTTTCAGGATTTTGAAGCTTAAAATTCATTAATAGAAAACCGTTCATTTTTAAAAATTGACTATTCAAGAGGGCGTAATTTGGTTGGGTGCTACCCTTGCGCGTTGAGCCACACTCTAATTATCTAATGTGGTAATTCTAGCATCATTACAGTAAGTTACGGACCGACAAATAGATAATGTACTTAGTATGTTTAGATAAGATGGTGCTGATCATAATCAAATGAGTTGCTCATAACATAAATGACATAAATGATCACAACACAAAAGTAAAAATTTAATACACCCTTTTAAACAATTCTATGTCTACCGGCTGAACCTATAGTTTTTTCTTCACATTATTCGCCTGTTAGGTCCTAACAAGGCACTAACAAGTTTATTAATTTTGAAGTAAACAGACCCAATACCTCGAGGGTCCGGTGATGATTTAGGCGGTCAAAAAGGACCATTAAAAAAAATACACACCTACGTGGTACTCCCAAAACTGATGCCACCAGTAAAAAGGTGCGATCGTTATATATACCCTTTGTTTCTTAATAATGGATGCAAAATGTTTTTGACTTGTTGCCGTGCTGCTGTATTGATTATTTGAGGGTCTGCGGGTGGGAGTTACTGGCGTAAGTGGGCGCGGCAAATTAAAAACCCTAGTTCTTTGTAATTTTATTTATGATTAAGTATAATGACACGTTTGGGTCCCGGCGGGGCGCGGCGGCTCTTTGATGGGCCCGCACCACGACAGCGGAGGGTTTTGTAGTTAGGCCTTTATAGGAGGTAGGCCATTTAAAGTTATTTTTGTTTCATTGAGATGTGGGCGCTTTGCTTTGAATAATAATAATAATAATGAAGCTGCAACATAACTATTGATATTAAAATGTCATTTTTGTACTAGCGGATGTCACTTGTGTTCATTATCACGTATAATTTTTCTCGAAATAATAGCGAAATATTAGCCTGCAAATAAATTGATTTAATTAATAAAAAAAAATATGGAAATAATAATATATTTCTGATTTGTGTGGAGTTTCATCTGCACAGTAAAAGTGACGGCTAAACTCGAAAGTAAGGTATGTGCTAAGATTGTGATTACCAAAATGTATGGTCAAAATTTTAATACATTAATATGTAATAATATATAATAATTAATTTTATTTTATTATTGAAATGAGAACACTCAACAATACCAGGGAATATGCCCTCGCAAAAATCTGAATATTTGATATAATTTACCAATATGCCAAAGTAAGTAATATCTTCTTCAATAAAGCAAAATTATAATGTGGTGATAATTAGAAAATGGTAATAAGAAAATCCTTTGTTTTCACCACTTATAAGTTATGTTAATTAATTATTAATAGTAATTGAATATATCATTTTAAACAATCCTTCGTCTACCGGTAAGGAGTGGTGAAAACATTATTTTCTTATTAACAACGAAGTATTCATAAACAAGTGTTTTTTATTAATTAAATTAAGTGATATCTGTTTATTTTTCATCAAAATAAAACACTTTTTAATGATGGAAAAAAAACAAAACTTCAAATAATTACATATTTTTCTTTACAAATATCATTGCAATATGATACACGATGATAGGCGGTAGAGGATTATAGATAATACATTAAACACACGTATATTATGTTACGTTTGATAAGACGCGTTTTTTCTTATTTGGTGCAAGCACATTTAACCAAATTTCAAGTTGAACAAAAGTGGGTGGATGCAGAAGTCGATGCAGAATCGAAGAAAAGAAGAATGACGATGACACATTTTCTGCCAGATACGGCTACCTGTCCTGTGTACCTATGTGAAAAGGATTTCTGCTTCACCCGAGTGCAAGATTCACCTTGTCATATTGAGAAATTGGACTAAACTGTAGTGATGGATCCGCTTTGTACTAAGAACTACAATGTAGTACTATATTATATTGAAGTGTACACTTTACACGTTTGTAAATGAACTGCACACTACAAACTACACACACCTCAAGTTTCTAACTATATACTTCAAACAGCACACTTTAAAGTGCATACACTTCATATCACTAGCTGCACACTTCAAATCGCACACTTTAAATTTTAAATTGAATTGTGACTTTTTTAATATCCGAAATTTTTGCGAAGATAAAAAGAAATAATTGGCGGAAATATTTGTGGTGGTCGAATGAAGAAAACTTTGGAACCCGAAACAACCCCCCTCCCCTCCATGAATTTGAAAATTTTTCCATTGAATGAAGAAATTCCTGGAAACTAAAACAATCCCCCCCCCATAAATTTCAAAAATGTTGGGATGGAATGATGAATTTGTGGTAGTACACTTTTTAAATACCTAGTACTTCTTGTAGTTCATTGTAGTGGATACAATTTTGTAGTACCTTCTAAAATTAGTTCACTTCATGTAGTTTATTGAAGTAGATGAAGTGTGTAATGTTTCGGTGCCCACTACAAACGTAGCGCACACTTTGTAATCTTCAAACTGGTGAACATGTGCGTGTTGTAGTCTTCATTTTGAAATTTAGTTTCTCCCTTCGCTACTAAATAGCCAGGTGGTACAAGTTTATATAACTTTTCTACATTCCATCTCTTTTTCAACCGCAAAAGGTCTTAATAAATTAAATATATCGTATTTAGATACAAATAAACGCCAAGTTAGCGTTAGCAATTTTAATATTCTCGCATTTCGCTCCTACTCATACTAGTTTTCTCAAAATTCGGGTACAGTATTTCCTCCTACCATACAATATATCCTAGAACATGAATGAGAGAAAGAACGAGTATGATATTCTATTCTTGTACAGTTTGGGTAGGCAGTGAAATGGAGAACTGGTAATTAAGTAATACCTATACCCAACGTATAATTTTCAATCCGATAATAACTTTCATGTAAAATTCAGAAAAAAACAATAATTTTTGAACATGTTTACGATTGGTTTTATTATTTATCGATAAATTTTTTGTCTCAAAATTCCTAAAGCAGATTCACTTAATTGAGGTTAACGACATTGAAAAATTGATGAAAATGATATCCTTGCTGATACTTAGAAAGGCCGCATCGTGATACCCATTTGTTAGTTTGTAACCGGCAATTTTTTTGGTAGGTTTTTTGTTGGATGTCTGTTTGCTTAATTTAATTCTTCAACAAACATCTTTCAACCCTGAAGGCACGCCGCGCGCCGTCTGCCTAATGGGGCTCGAACAGTGGGAAAAGGTTTCATATTTTATTTGTGTAATCACTTAATCGCCTATAAATAAGGTGCTGACGGACCGCAAAAAGGATAAACCAACAGAACCTGACATTCAAATTTAATACCGCACTGCGAACTTATTGAGGTGAACACTACCGACCCACGGGCTGGACCTGAAAAATTAAGAAAATTCAACATTTTAATATTTAATGTTAAATACGATTGTAAAACGTAATTATACGTCTATTACCCATTATTTCCTTTCCACGTAAATGATTAAATTTCAAATACTATGTACAATTTGTATGGACTTTAAGACATAAGATTTTAATGCACAGGCACGTTTAATTGAAATATTAATTGCGTATTTATCAAAAGAACTATCAAAAGAAGAACGAAATGAACACTATGCTTTTACATTATATGTTTAAAAAACTGTTAAGATTTCTTAATAAATAAATAAATAAATAGACAAAAATGAATTTATCCATAAAATCAAACATGAGAGTTTCATTAGTAACAGTGTACATAGCTATTCTATCTATTATTTGAGCTTATATTTTTATTCCAATTTTGTTTTAATAGTCTTTTTTGCTCAGGTACCAATATTTTGAAACAAATCGTTGAAAAGTAGACAACTTCTTATATTATTTGCTGATATGTATTATACAGGTGTAATAGAGCTAGTCCACAATAGTATGCAGGTGGATGCCTGCCTTGATTGTGAGTCGAAAATGTTAAAGCAACCTTGTACCATAATATCAATAGTTATGTATGCAATATCAAAGTTGGCATGGTAACTTATATTGATTACGAAAAATTCATTCGTTTCACTACAAGTTAAATAAATTGATAAAAACCGTGCAAAAATTCTAATTTGAATTGGAAGGTTTTTATAATTTTATTTAACTTGTATTAAAGGGAATGAATTTTTCATATTCGATATAATATGTACTGTAATGATTATCTAACGTTTAACAAAAAATTAATTCAGAAATTTAAAAAAAATGCAAACATTGATATTGCCCAACTCCATAATCATTGATATTAGGCCATGGTTGCTTGAACATTTTCGACTCATAATCAAGGCAGGAATCCATCTGTAAAGGATTGTGTGCCAGCTATGTTACACCTTCTATTTTACAGCGTCATCTAGACATGTTTTTGTAAATTTCTTTAAAAATCTTATTGAAAATGAATACTTTTTTCGTTGATCCGTCTCTGTCCTGATGATTTAAGAAGCGGATAAGGTGAGTGTAATCGCCTGATGATGGCCGAGGGTATCACAGATGTTCATATTTTAGTCAGATTCCGGCCAGGCGGCCCATTAGGGTTAGATGGAAGACCAAGTTCTGAGAATCTACAGATTTGCGCGATGCAAATCTAGATTTATGACTGACTCAATGGAATGCAACCAGCAGCGTGAAAGTGTGAGATGTTAATCTCTTTATGATTTATTGTTTCACACTGAATTAATGTACCTATAGACTGTTCTATGATATTACGAGAGAATAATTTGTTCATTAAACATGTCCGTTATTTCTCACGAGCCGTCATTTCATCCGTTGACGTGTCGCGAGAGAAGGTGATGAAGAACGTAGCGCGCTTTATTAAGCGACCTTTTTAATCAAATGGTGGCCGTGCGACAGGGCGATACAGAATATTCCCGGATGACGTGCGGCCGGTCGTACGCTGTTAGACAGCGTGTGACAACCAATTCGGATAAGACTGCCATTATCCCGAATATATGTAATTTAGCGCGGCGTGAGACGTGTGACCAAAACCGATGTCAAAAAATACTGACCGGGCTAAAAACGCTCAATGGCAAAAAGTTAAAAAAAAACATTTAAATTTTATTGCCTACATTTGATTGTTTTTGCAAATATGGCCAGCCACTTTGTGCGACCTTTCGTCCTTTGGATGACAAACCGATTAGGCTTATCCGAGCCGTAAAAATATAATGGATTCATATAAATATCCTTGCAAGGGAGCTGAGTGGAAGAAGACCGAACTGTGGGAACATCGGAAACCCGAGGCATTCGCATTTTATTTCGGTGAGTCAAAACGTCCGCGGTGTCTCGGGCGTAATGACAGCGCTAATGGCGGCCCTCCCCGCGGGGCTCCGCCCCCGGGCCCCCGGGCCCCCGTGAGACCGGCCGCGGTCCGTACATGGTAACACCACGATTTCATCTCGGACCTCGGGTAATTGATTTAGTCATCTTCCGAGACAAACGAACGATAATGCATTTTGCATATTATCGTATAATTAATTATTCCATTCTATAATATTAAATATAGGGTAGGCATGTGAATCGTAAGGCAAATGTAGAAGTAGGTATGCAGTTGATAAATCGATAATAAAAAAATGTGCTTTATTTGTCCATATTTTACTAAAGTTTATTCTAATGGAATATTTAATATAACTAGCTTTCGCCTCAAACGCTTATTTCTATTCTATTATTGTCTATTCTAGTTCTAGTCTATTATTACACTTCAGTGAGCAAATTGACACCTAATGAGTTCAGTTTTCAAGTTAATCTCTCGTTTGTTCTAGAAGTAACTCATTCAGTTTAACCAAATTCGTTATTGGAGATTTTTATTATTTGCAACACAAGTAAATTCTATAAAGAACGTAAAAACTAATTTTAACATACAGATACAAAGATTTTGGTGTTACTGTTTATTAAAAATAAATAAAAATCATAGTTACACTGCTTACTTTCAATTCAGTGTAACTACAAAACGTGAGATGCGGCTTCTACCTTATCGTAATTTTTTGTTTTTGTATTAATTCGCTCAAAAAATTTATGCTAGATACCTGTATGATTTTATAGTTCGTGTGAAAGATAATTTAATTTAAGTTAATTCTCAAAACAAATTGAATTGGCTCCAAGCAGTAATTGTATTGGTACATGGAAATATAATGAATATTTATTTCATTAATTATTTATTTATTTTGGGTACAACAGACAATATTTTAATAAATTAGGTATCTTTGAAACATTGCAGTTGAATCTTACCATGTTGCGTCGAAACACCATGTCGTGTCATGGATGCTTCTTTGCGGGTATAATCAATTACCTTATCAACTGCGGTCCACAGAACATGTCAAAACCGTCCTGTCATAAGTAGGAGTGTAGGACATTCCATACGGGAGTGCTTTTGTTTCGAAGATAAACAAAAGGCAAACAGGTAACCAGAGGGAAATAAAAGGCAGCTCCGCGCTGAGAAGCTGCCAGCAAACAATGCCTGAAGATTTGTGTTTGTTCTTATCTCTATTATATCATTAAGGCTCTGTTAATATAACCAACTGCAATGAAAGGAAATATAAAAAAAATACACAATGTTAATGAATTGATATATTTTTAACATAAGCTTATCCATTCAAATAATACAAATTTCGTCGTCTGTCTATCTGCCCGTAACTTCTGTTATAAAAACTTTTTTCTTCTTTTCTAATTATTTTTTTTTATAAATAAATAAAAAGTTATTTTTAGAAACCGACATGTTAAGCTATTTATAAATCCTAAAACGTATTAGATCGATTAAAAGTTGATAGCTAATTTAAAATTTAAAAAAAAAAATCCATTTATACGATGCTATACAATATGTAGGGTATAAAAGCAAATCCAGCAATATCCAAAAAAAAAAAATTATGCAGTCATCGAGGATTACTAATTTATAATGTACTAAATTCGAAATTTTATAGGAAACAGAGACTATAAATTTATGGAAAACATGATTTTGGAAGAGATAGATACATAAAATCTAGAATTCAGTACATTTTAAATTAGTAATCCTCGGTGACACTATTCAAAATATTTTTTTAAATTTTGTTAGACATTGTTGCCTTTGGTTTTAAACCCCACATAAGCATATGTCTAATTTTTGTAAAAATTTTACTTAAAAGTTAAACTGTGGCATAGTTGGTATCGGTGTTTCTCTTTAAGGTAAAAGTTCCGGATTTGTATCCCGATGTTAACTAAATATTTTTTCGGTAGATTTTTTTGTATATTTTTATGATTAAGTCGTGAAGTTTGTGATTCATATTGATTTATTTAAATATTGTCGATCGATTGGTAGAATAATATTTTATTTAATATTTTTACTCCGAGTCAACTGACTTCAGTGTGTTCGAAGCCTACTAAATAAATTTGTTTAAATTGTGTTATCGAATAAGCTATAAATCGATAACAACAACAAGAATTTCTTAATTTTTGCCGATAACTTTGTAAGTGTTCATTGATGATAGAATGTAAACACAACTACTACAATACTAATATCAACTATTACTGAGAATATAACATACCTATAAGTGATATATATTTTTATAATTCTCTATTATTACTTGCGTATTTAATACGACGAAGAAAAAAACGGGGACACCGAGGAACAAAAGATATGGAAATGAGATTTTTTATTTTTTAATATATTTGTATTTAATAGATAAATACATTTTTTTACAATAAAGATAGTGACAGTTTGTACAATGGTATTTCTCTTCTACATGAGTAATATAACTCGTGAGTAGGAGAGGATTATCATTATATTTTAAATATATTAAATAGTACGTAGTAAATACTATGTATCTATATATAAGAAGAAAAAAACTAATACGCGATTAACATAACGCAATGATGTGAGACAATAGTAAAATAAACTAATAATAAGAAAAAATTAAAAATGAATATAGTAAAGAGATAATTATGAATAAATTTTAGCAAACATATTGGAATACATACCATAAATAAATTATGGAGTGGATTTAAACAAAGTGTAACGTGTATTTAAAGGTAGTTTTTATTGTCTGGAGCTATATACATACATAACTAACAGAGTTATTTTGCTTTGAAAAAGTCAATCCTCGGATTTAAAATATCAAATGAGTTGAAAATAAACCGGAAAAGAGCGAAATCGCTAAGGCATCCAGCCATATATTATGACTAAGTATTTTCTTTCGTGTATTAACTACGATAAGTATATATCCCCGATTATCTTTCAATTGATAATTCAGTATTGTAACTACAAAAAAGGAACATGATTGAAGCTGTGAGATTTGTCCAGTTTTTTTATTATATATAACCTCACAGTTGTTTTAGATGACCATAATATGTCTACTTGCCAGATGTCGTGGAAGGTGAAAACAAACAGATTTATTAATCGTGTCTCGGGAATAAGTGGATTTTTAAAGATTATATTATTATAATTGACCTACATTCTTAGAGTTCAAATAAAAAAATCTATACATTGGCCGCAGTCAATCTAAATCTAGTAACTCATTCGGCGAATACGAGCTTAAAACGGACGAAAAAGCCGAAATGAATGCTACAAAAATAGGTTACAAAAAATAACGGTATCGTAAATCAACTATTGACATTCGGCGATAGGCGATACCCTTTTCACGAAACGTTTGGTACGAAATTAAAATGAAATCGTCGGGCTCTGTGGTTCCGCCCCGGAAACTTTCAGCACACCGTGTGGTCCACAGCCCTATAGGCAAGCGAGGATATTACAAAAGGTAAAAAATGGAACATCAAACAAACAATTATTATTAAACAGGTGCGCTCGGAGGAATGCGCAGCGAGGGGCCTTTGGCCGGCCCGGCCGTGTAAACACCGACCGGCCGGGAATGGACGTAGCTTATTCTTATTTGAGCGATTTTGTTGGGTCCTAATAAAAATTAATTTACTCGTGTTGTTTGATTTTCGTTGCTCCAGTGAATTGTTGTTTTCTTTAAAAGTATCTGTCAAACATGACGGTACATTTACATGCCGGTTCCTGAAGAATAGTAATAACGACTTTTATCAAAATATTTGAACATTTTTAGTAGCTGGCGGTTAATGGTAGTATTTTAAAACCTGGCGGTTGTGCTGGGCGGAGCATGAAATGGTTCGCGCCTTTGCTAAACCGTAGTATATATTTATAGCACATTTTTGTCGGTCCACGCAGCGGCAAAGGTAACAATATGCGTTAAACGGCCGGTTCGGGTTTGCTGGCCCGGGGTTCAAGCCCCGTCTCCAGCAGTTTAATTTGTTTTTTAGCCGTGAATTCGAACGAAATTGCGAACGTTACAAAAAGTTACGGGCGGATAAACAGACAGACGGACAAACAGACAGACAAAGAAATTATTATGTTTGATAGTGAAGATAAAGTGAAGTAGTTTGTTGCGGTTTCGAGGAAAACCGTAGGGAGGAAATCGCTTTAGCATTAAAACAGTGCCAATAGCTAAAAGGTAAGGCCGATATGGGAGCTTTTGCTTTTTGTGAACAAATTAACTCATAATTATTTATTAATAAGTAGTAATTTATTTTCAAACATGAATTAGATTAAATGTATACTTTATTTAACAAAAATGTTCTCAGGTTTCCGAACTGTCGAGCCAAATATTTCATTTGTACCCAAGTGCGTTCTGTCATCAACTTGTTGAAGGAGCGCATCCGGGAGACGACCTCTAATTTACAGGGAAAGTGGTGTTCAATGGATGTTTAAATGCAAATCTAAACTAATTAACCATCTTATAAGGTTATAATATATTCTCTAATATTCCGTGTTCGCATCTCTATTTAAAAAATATATATATATATATTCTCAAGCTATATTATAAACTATATTTTTATGTGCGAAAGTAGGTATGGAAGTCTTTTTGGGTATTTATAGGCCATACGACCTATCGCACGGCTGGCTTAAGTGATCCCTTTTCACAATGTACACAACGTTCACCATTTCCACCCATGATAGACTAACACATCTGTATGTTTAAGTTAAACTTTTTTCGTATGTGAGTTGTATTTTTATTATCGCCACCTGCAGTCCAAAGCCTTTTCATTCCGATACAATATATAATACAACTTTTAAAAAATTGATAGATATCTAGTATAGTCTATCATGGGTGGAATGGTGAACGTTACATTGTGTAAAGTGTTCACTTAAGCCAGCCGTGCTATAAGTCGTAAGCCCTATGAACGCCCAAAGGAACCTCTGTAACTACTTTCCCATATAAAAATATAGCTTCGTCTCTGTGAGACAGCTATAATATATTTTGATGAATGTCCCCTTGGGGATAAAATCCAGTATTGTATTCATGAAAAATTTGGACATACTCAAAATATTCTTCGTACATTCTGTTAATTATGGCAAATTCCTATACATTATAGAAATTAATTAAGAAAGAAATTTTAAAAGAAAGATTGCCTTAAAACGCGGTTTTTAAAGAAAATGAATTCAAAAACTAAATAGACTAATAGTGTTATCATTTGAAACCAAATAAATATTAAACATGTTTATATTCAATAATGATTTCCATACTAATAGAGGAGTTTATCTAAAGAGGGTAAAAAATTGAAGTCGCCACAAATATGTAATTAAAATCAATTTATTCAGTATAAAATTTGAATAAAAGCAGATTGAATTTCGGATTTATTTGTATGCAAATTGAGATATTGACGTCTCTCAATTTACTAACTAAATAAATCTCGTCAATATACAGGCTACAACATCGTAACTCGTACGTTCGTGTTTGATTTCTCTGAGATTAATATGAACTAGATGTACGAAAAAAAAAAACAAATCCTTATTCAACAATCATTTCTTATTTTAGTAGTGTACCACCGTCTTGTATAGTCGATAAAAAAAACCAACAAAAAGTGCGTTAGAATATATTCACATGGCAAATATAGACTTCACATAAACATTTCAGAAAAGATTCGTGGTGTTATTTATTCATTTTACTTGTTTTTCTTTATACATACGTACTTAGGAATAGAGCTGAATTATAATATTTTTTGTATAGCCTTTGCACTCGCATCGGTCCTAAATCATGAGAAATTGATTTATTTATTTAAATATATTTTACATAGTACATATTATATAAATGGTAGACTGCATCATTGACATAAAGGCAAAAAAAAAAAAAAATGTATAGTATTAAAAATATTAGCGAACCATTTTCGTTTTGAGGATTGTTGTCATAAAGTAAATTACATTTGAAAGAATTCAATAAATTCAGTACATTCATTACCCAGTTTTTAATTTTCACGGGTAATTGCGAATAAATGTGGTAGTTTGTCTAGACTCTGTCATAATAAAATAAATATTTTAAACGAGTAACGTGTCATACTTTTGCAAAAATCTGAATCCTACAACTTGATAAATTTAGTAGGTAAATACTTCAAGATTGAAGCAATCGGTAGATTTCATTGGAAGTTAACAAACAATAGGAAATTAATTGGAATAACGATTTATATTGGAATATCTCGATAGTTCGTTATATTGAAATCTCTCAATGAACGTATGTAATGTAATAGAAATTTTGTACATGTTCTTCGGGAATAACTTTCGGCTTTTGTTACGCATGGTGTGTAAATTTAATCTCAAAATACTTTTATTTAATTAACAGTAAGAGTAAAAAAAAATTAATTTAAATTTTTTTTACTCTTACTGTACCTTAAAACGTCAATCCATTTGAATCTGTTCTACATAAGTTGAAACAATAAATGCCTGGAATTTAATATTTTCTGTTTGTCTAGCTTTTCATAATAAATAGGTATCTATGTTTCTAGATGACATTTGTGCTCATGTATTTGTGCTACATGGTGCTACCAATTTCAAACAGCGATCTCTCGATCAAAATCTCAACAGGTTTTATCTTAATAAAATCTCTGAGATTTACCTTATTGTGTCTCCTTCCGTGGATATGGACGTTTAAATTATATTTTTTATAAATTATTGGTATTCGATACAGGTGAACGATGAATGCGAAAGAGACCCCGTAGGCAGAAATTATAAATCATATTGTTTGAGTCAGAATTGTATGATTATTATTTCCACTAATAAAACCAGAGGCAATAAATAATATTTCAAAATGTATCAGATTACAAACAAAATATGGATTCGCTGTGTCACTTGTTTGTTTTATATTCTTTGTTTTACGATGATTAATTGTGTCGAGTCTTTGTATTAATAATAAAAAAAGTCTCTCCCGAATCTGCAGCTAAAATCTTCTATTATGGAATGACAAGGTCATAGTTAGAAAATGAATTTACGAAATTCTATGATACTCAGACAAGGTCATGATATGAAAAGAAAAACATAAATAGTTATTTGTTTACATTCTCACATAAATGATAATGTAACGTTTTCTGAATTTTAAAATTGCTTAAAAAATGTTACATTAATATTTATAAAATTAAATAATAATATTTTTTAAATGTTATTATTATGCAATGGATTGTTAAATATTACGGTTTTTTGTACGTTTGTGTACATGTCTAATTATCATATGCGAATAGTGTGACTCAAAAAATAATCTGTGAGTGGCGAGTAAGTGTGGAATTGAGGTTGAAAATGCCAAGGATATGTTTTGTTTAACTCTCGTCACGGTATGTATTGAAATAACAACATCGTGTATGCAATTTAACTAAAAAAGGATAAACGCTTTGAAAACCAAATTTTTATTTTATTTATTATTTAAAGACCGTGAGATTTCCTTGAATATTAGCCAAACTACTCGGACTGGTATTAGGAAAATGCGTAATTTAATTATGGTTTCCTCTGGACTCTACGGATCACACACTTCTCCCTTTCATACAATTGTCGCCTCCCAACTATCGTATATCTTGTCATGCAAACTCATCTTTTAACAGAACCATTTTTCAGTTCTGATTTACCTGATCACACCAAGACTTTCTTCCAGCCGTCGTATATCTTTCTAACCATTATCTCCTTATTTATTTGTTCAAAAATACCAAATTACCTTTTTACTCCTTTTTAATCATGTTCACTATTCTAAGAACTATAACTATAAACAGTATACAAAGTGTAACAGAGCTAGTACACAATACCTGTACAGGTAGATTTTTACCTAAATTATGAGTAAAAAATGTCCAAGCAACAATGTTCTAATTAAGATCAATAGTTATGGAGATAAGCCACTTCAAAGTTTGCATTTTTTTTTCAATATTTCAGACTAGTCTTCTATAAGACTTTGGATTATCGTTTAATTTTATTGTTTTTATGTTAAGGTTGATTACTTCAATTGTGTGCGAGAAGAGTCATATTTGATTAAACGGTTACACATGATTCAAGAGGATTTTTTATTTCATCTATTGTTTCTTGAGTTTTAGGGAATCGATTTAGAAAAACTTCATTCAAAGTGAAATATATGTTTTTTTCCTGTAGAATATATAATTTTTTTATATAATCATTAAACTTATTTTTTAAATTTCAGAGCAATTGTTGGTCGGGAGGTGGGTCATATATTGATTATAATATATTTCACTGAAACTTTATGTAAGCATGTAAAAAAAGGAAAACAAAATTCGATGTACGAATAAAAACCACATGTACACATGTAATGATTCTACTCGTTTAATTTACTTGAAACGCATCTCAAGTAGAATAAAAAAAAAACGTATTTATTTCATGTGATACGGAGGCTTGCATGTGATTTTGGAGACCTACAAATTTACCTCGGCAATAGCAAAGAGCAAAGTTTTTGTCTTATAAATATATCATTAATCAAAATTATTAAAATCATATTAGGTCCTTACATATGAAATTGGCGTTTTGCCGTACTGGCAAATTTGATCTCAAATATCTTCTCTTTGGTTAGGAATTCCAAATCCAAATTTATACAGCTATTTACTCATGTATTTGTGTTTTGAAAATTATAATTCATTTGTTTTTTCCTCAATTGTTTTTTTCTTTGCGTCACTCAGCTTACAAAATGAAAAACTTGAAATATCGCGTTATTTACGAGTACGAGTTCCACCGTGGCACCAGTGCTGCAGAAACGGCTCGAAGGATTAATGATGTGTATGGCGACGGTGCCGCAAAAGAAAACACAGTGCGTTTTTGGTTCCAACGTTTTCGTTCTGGAAATTTCGACCTGCAGAACAAGCCCCGTGGACGGACGGAGACCAAAGTTGATAATGAAGAATTGAAGGCTATTGTGGAATCGGATCCATCGCAAACCACATCCGAGTTAGCTGCAGGCTGCGGTGTTAGTGATAAAACTGTTTTAATCCACTTGAAGCAAATTGGTAAGGTGAAAAAGCTTGAAAGGTGGGTACCTCACGAATTGAGTGAAGCAAATCAACAAACGCGCGTTGACTGCTGCGTGGCATTACTCAACCGGCACAATAATGAAGGGATTTTAAATCGAATCATTACCTGTGATGAAAAGTGGATCCTGTACGATAATCGGAAGCGCTCATCGCAATGGCTGAACCCTGCCGAACCAGCCAAACCATGCCCCAAGCGAAAATTGACTCCAAAAAAGTTACTTGTGAGCGTTTAATGGACTAGTGCTGGTGTCGTTCACTACAGTTTTCTTAAATCTGGACAGACGATTACGGCACATGTCTATTGTCAGCAACTGTAAACCATGATGGAAAAGCTAGCTTCTAAACAACCGAGGCTGGTTAATCGCTCTAGGCCACTGCTGCTTCATGATAACGCTAGACCACACACTGCACAACAGACGGCTACCAAATTAGAGGAGCTTCAATTGGAATGTCTAAGACATCCACGTACTCTCCGGACCTTGCCCCAACAGATTACCATTTTTTTCGAAATTTGGATAACTTCTTGCAAAGGAAAAAATTCAACTCCGATGGGGCAGTCCAAACCGCCTTCAAAGATTTTATTGATTCCCGTTCGAATGGTTTTTTTAGTAAAGGGATCGATGAACTACCTATGAGATGGAAGTGCATAGATAGCAATGGTACATACTTTGATTAAATAAATATATTATAATTAAAAAAAATCGGCTTTATGTTCCTCCCATACTAAACGCCAATTTCATATGTAAGGACCTAATATTACGATTTGATAATCAACAACATATAAAATGAAAAAAAGGCAAAGTTAATTCACTTTAAACGCGCGTGCTCTGTACAAACCCCGTTTCTTTATTCCATGACCATAATAACGATCGGTTAACTCATTCATTCAATACTGGAATACGTGGTAACATCGTTTAACTTTTTGTAGAACTTGATTTACCTAGCACGTAATAAAATAAATTATTACTTCTTTTTCATATCGAATTCTGAGCTTGATTCACACGTTTTAATGTAATCTTGTCGAAGTGGAGTTTTATATAATCATTTCATGTGTTTATTTGCTGATGAACCCGACGGCCGATTTTATTAATTATTATAAATTATTTGACAGGCACGTTATGTAGGTTATTTACATAAAATATATTAAAATTGCATTACTCATAAAAAAATTCTGAGAAGATTTACATACGTAGGTATACAGTGATTGTAACCAATGACAAAATAAACGGTTATTTTAGCTATTTTTAAAGAAATATGTTACGAGGCTTTTCGTAAAACTATACGTTATCTATTTTTAATGAGTCAAAGCAGTGGGAGATATTGATGTGCATTAAACTTCATATCTTAATTAAGATAAATTATAGAAGTCTCACATAGATGAAGCTATGAATGTGAGAAACGTGTGTGGAAGTCTTTATACGATGGCCCAGGGCTTACACCCCATGTGAGCTGCCTTATGTGATTACACAATGCAACCTTCACCAATTCCATCGTCGGAACATCCACACATTATGAAATTTTGAAAGTTCTATATAGTTCAAATCTGAGAATCTTTCGTTTATTTGAATGGACTATGTTTGAGACATCTGTAGTCTTAATGATATATCTATATTTTTTAAAGTGGAGTAATAAGCAATATCCTTTTTAATGTGTTCTTACGAATTATTTTAACATATACGCTAGAATACGTCTGAAAATTTGTATTTTTAACTCCATTCATACAGCATTGTAAAATATTTTAACAATATTTTTATATTAATTAATTAATCATCCCTCTGGTGACAAAACCCGGTATCTGCGTTCTCAGAACATACCCACATATAAAAATATTGTTCATATCTTAATTTCTCTACAATTTCGGGTTTCCACTAGAAAAAACTGCATACTTTTTTTAAATCGATCAGCTCTTTCTGATATATTCTTTATTATTTCCTATGTTAAACTATATTTACACAAATATTGAACGCAAACCGCAATGTCTGTCGGATGTTGCCTCAAGAATGGCAGAACCAATTTGACACGGTGTCTGCAGCGTCTTTCCAAATTTCAGAAAATTTTCTTGGAAATATTTATATCGTCACGGTACTTTTACTTCATCCTAATACTGAGCAGTGATCTAATACGTTGCGCAAGTCGAAAAAATCGCTAAATACGAAGTAGTTAAACAAAAGAGTTATATCATTTCAATTTATGGGACTTTTAATAGTGTATCCACTTTGAACCCTCGCCATTCGATTCTGCGTAAAAATATTTGGGGAAATGGATTACAAATCGCTTCACGTCCAACTCTACTGTCCTTTATGTGATTTCGAGAAGAATCTCTGGGAGAAATCTCAACCATGTACACGTTCCATTTTATAAATTTATCCCGGGTTAATAGACAACTCGTAAACTAATAGCATTGAAATATTTAATTCAATATTTCTAACACCATTTTTTATTTTTACTATCTGCAATTCGTCAAAAATGACGGAATATTGGTTCGCGTCTTTGTTAAGCAGTATTATATGATAACAGCATCTTTATGGCGCTCCACGGAGAGGCGGCCGTGGCACATGTATGAAACGGCAGGTTCGAGTTTGGTGGCCCAATGTTCAAGCCCCATCTCCGGCCGTTTTTTTAGCCGTGAATTCGAACTAAATTACGGACGTTACGCGTAGTAACGGGGACAGACAGACGGATGGATAATGAAATTATTATGTTTGATGCGTATATTGTATTAACTGAAATTGAAAAATTGAAATTGAAATTACAGAACAGGTATTTCAATACTTAGCGTAATAATAAGCGAAAACGTACTTCAAACTATCTCTTTTCATTTTTATTATAAAATTTATACTTAGCTTATAAAACTATAACATATGATTTTTCGGCAATGAGATGAATGTTCTTTTATCAATAATTATAGATTTTTTTCAATTGATTCAGCAATATTGTAGATTGACATTTAAAAAAATATTGATTATATATATCTACTTCTTTTATTTAATTAATTATAACCAAGATTTATTACATTTATGAAAAATGTTTTAAACTTTCCATAAACAAGCAACCCACCGCCCGTTAGAAAATTGTTTTTGTATTCGTTATGACTCAATTTTTGAATTGCCCAGCGCCTTCAGTCTTCAAATTACCATCTCGTGAATTCAGTGAATATTCTCCAAGTGAGTGAATTAAGAAACTTCACCGTGACTTTGGTAGACGATCGCGCTACGAAGGGTCGTCTGAACCAGCAACAGAGCACCGACGGAGCAGTGTTAAGAAGGTGATGTAATTGCGGGTCCAGCCCCGAGATCGCTCTGGGTGGGAGCCTCCCGTTCAATAGGTGCAACGTCTATGATTTTTAATTATTAAATGGGACAATTTACTTAGACATATGAAATTTTAAGTAATACTAGCTAATTTATATAATAAAAGACTTGCTTTTTTGGTTTAGCGGTAAGGCATCTAGTATTCATTAATTAAATCGAAGGTACGTTCTAGTGTCTATGGAAGTACAATTCCTCGTTTACACGGCGAGATAAACATCTTTCCATTTAAGAAGAACAATCGAATTAGTATGTGTAAGCCGTGTGTACGACGCATTGTTTATTTTTGTTGGTATTTATACTCGTAAACACCAACATAACGAAAAAATGTGCGTCGTAAGCACGGCTTACATATATTAATTCAATTGTCTTTCTTAAATGGAAAGATGTATACTAGTGTTGGTCTCTTATAATAAGTCTTATAATATAGTACTTTTAAAAAATGTTAAATTATTTATTTATTTTACAATTTCTGCAAGGTTTTACTAATCTTAGTTGACTTGTATCAAAGCGATTAATTTTTTTTATATTCAATATCAATTACTTTAATAATAGTCTAACATTTTAAAAAATATAAGCTAGAAATATTCAAAGTAAATAAATAATTTGTTGCTGCTTATCTCCGTAACCGTCGTCATATCACTTAAAGTAAAAATAATATTTTCTATTCAAAATTGAGTGAAGAAGACTCCTCCAAAGTTGTTGCTACTGGCTATGAGACACCTTGTGTATCGAAATGTGGTATTTAAAAGTTTTCAATTAAAAAAAAAAGATCAATGGTCCCACTGGAATTGCTTGAATTGTAGGATGGTCACATTCTTGAAGAGCAAATAAGGAATTTTTTAGTTGGACCGCCCGCCCTCCGCGCCTGGCCGAACTATAAATTTCCATCAATAAACAATGCCCACCGGACCTGAAGGAGCCCGCCTTCTTCATAATTGAGATGCATCAAAACAGAAAAAGAAGTAAAGCCCATACCGCGAACTAAATCGATGTCTCTACCGTCGATGCACAAACTTTATCTATGACATTTTTTTTGTGATCTTTATATTTATCAAATATTTTATTCAATACCGTGATTGCTTTCAAAATAATTTATTTTACTGTAGTTTTTTAATTACCACGCTTATATTAGCTACACCTCTTTGTCTTTTGTCTGGACGGAATCTTGTAATAGATATTTCAACCACTTTCTAATAT
>JADDOH010013005.1:0-96544 GCA_016648135.1 Agrypnia vestita
AGTAAAGGGATCGATGAACTACCTACGAGATGGCAAAAGTGCATAGATAGCAATGGTACATACTTTGATTAAATAAATATATTATAATAAAAAAAACTCGGCTTCATGTTCCTCCCATACTAAACGCCAATTTCATATGTAAGGACCTAATATTCAAACCGTTAGGAAACCCTCGACCGAGTGCAGTTCTTCTCTATATATTTATTATCTAACATCTATTAGACTTATCTTCATCACTATTGATTCAACAATCTCTGATGTATTAAGGTTATTATTGCGGTCTTTGGACATATTTACGTGTTTAACAAAACGGATAATTTATACGAACCGTATATTTCGGCTTCCACCCCCGCAGTGATAGGACTGATGATGTTGATCTCCTGATGATGCTGGATGAGACTTCAGCAAAACGTTGAGATTCTTCTCAGTGAAATATACGTATAAAATATCCATTTTATTTAACACATATATCTCTGGTAGGTCTTGGCTTCGTATTTCATTAATCACTACACCTTCAAACTAGAATACACCTTTTTATATAATATATACATCTTATAATCATTATTTTAACTAAAAATCACCAATTTCCAGCGGGAAAGAAAGGATGGAGCGGCACACTCTTCTGTCCTGAAACATAATTCTTGCCTCATACATATGTATACATCTTCCTCTCGTTAAAGTTCTTCGATTTTTAGGGCTTCTATGTATATTTCAGGCTTCACTACTCATTATTATACAATATTTTTATAATAATGAACGTACAATAACATATTTGTATTCCAAAGACAATTCACCTTCATTTCAATAGTGATTCTGTCAGTCGAAGCTGCGTAATTTTCTGCTCAACGCGGTATTTTCCCACACAGAAATTGTGTTTTTTCAATCCAAAATCATCCTACAAAAAGTACACAATTTACAATTTGAGATATTTTCAAAACATCAGCCCCAAGATGATGGATACTGCAATGAGACCCGAAACGTCGGCCAATAATTTTGTAGAAACAAGGCAAAATCGAACCAAAAGATGTATTCGTTACCATTTGAATTTCATATAATTTTTTACTTTCAACAAATAGAAATTTTTACCCTTAAAATAATCCGTTTCGAAACGGGCCATCGCGATTACATAAAATGCAAAATTCAAGGAACGCTCGACAAGGAGAGGTCACATTTTTGTCCCTAATTAGATAAAATATCACGTCTGCAGTAAAAATTGGAGAGTTCACTTCGGAAAAAAGATGAGTAATGCCCGAAGAGGAGCTCCGTCCGCCCCGTAGCCGCCCGCCCACCCCTGAAGCCGGGTACAGGGCTTACATTAAAAAATACGCAAATATATATTACAAACAGACGGCTGGATCCCCCCGAGGAGGGCCATAAATTTCACTGAGGGTTCTACAGCATTCTGACGAAGATCGGAATTCCAGATGTAACGTTTTGTTGCGAAGTTATCAAAATTAAAATTTTTAATATCATTCAAACTTGTTCAATTTATCATTCACTCGTGAATCTTTTGAATAATTTTAATCTCGTAATTTAATTTTTAAGGTAGATACAGACAATCCCTCACTACCTCTTATTAACCTTTTAACTGCCAACCATGCTTGACAAGGGAGATACCACATTGGTAGAAAGGGTTGGCGTTAAGGGTGTTGACTTTTAATGTATATTAAAGTCATTCATTTACATATATCATCATCAACGCGTGGTTGCGAAAAAATATGCATTCTCATGCAGTAATTTTCAACCAAAAGGAAAGGTTTAGATAACTTGGCAGTATTCTCACAGACGATATTCCAGATGTAGAGATCAAGTGCAGAATTGAAGCAGCAATAACTGCATTTAGTAAAATGAAATCCCTATTCTGCAATGACAATATCCATTTAAAAAAGGCATAGAATGTTAAAATGTTGTGTTTGGTTAGTATTGCTGTACGAATGTGAGACAAAGAGTTTGTAAGTAAATACCGTTAACAGGCTAGAGGCTTTTGAAATGTAGCTTCACCGGAGAATGTTCCCATGGACTAACATGATCACCAGCATAAAAATTCTCAGGCGGGTTAGAGCAGATAGAGAACTAAACTCATTAAATTCAAGATAATTTCATATCTGAGTCACACACATACTGCGGGGGGGGGGATACACTTGCTACAACTAATATTAAAAGGCGACCCTCTATCTTTTAGGGGCTGGTAGGAGACAGATGTCTTGGCTGCGAAACATACGAGAGAGAGTGGATCGGTATAAGAAGCGTGATGGAACTACTACGGGCAGCGCAGGATATTGACTAGAGTGATCGCCAACGTTGGAAGTACCTGATAGGTTAGGTTAGAAAGTAGAAGAATTATCAACCAGAGACGTTGATTGTCAGTCTGCCAGTCGTGTACACTATGTTTAATTGCCTCATACTCAATACCCCTTATTCTTCGAGGTCTACACCGCCATACCTTGGAGTAGGTGTTTATGTTACAATATCTGGTTCAATATACAGTTCAAAGTTCTACCAGATTCTCTACTGCCTATTTTACTTGGTATCATGTACGCCACATGCGTTTCATAATTGGCAACAAATGTTAAAATAAATACATAAATAAAATTCCAGGTAAATAAAAACTACAAGAGTTCCTTATTATTCGCTATCCTTTTCAAAGACCACGTGATGGAGAGGGGAATTAATTTCAATTCTCACCCGCTTATCTATACAGCCGAAGGCTACAATGAAGCGACCCTTTGTACCATCGCTCGCATCCTGCGGATTTAATCACACCGACAATACGCAAGTTTTCCCTCCGTCCTTTTAATTTGACAGATCAATCCTTGTCTCGTATCCTTGGGAAAAAGAATTCTTTCATTACGCGGGACGGTACGAATTAATAGTCCGCAAGGATCAAATGAAAAAGCACGCACTATTTACCCTCTAATAGGTTGGATGGTCCGTTTTAATTTTCCCCGGAAGGTCATAAATAAAAAAGAAATACAGAAAAGAGCGGTAATGTAAAGCATGGTTAAATACACGCCAACATTTATTACACCCCAGGACGGAGGGCGCAGACGTTGAGAGACCTCTCCAGGGCTGAGGGTTGCGAGTCGGCAGAAGTGTTTCTACTCGTAAAATGAATTCGGCTCCGTAATAAAAGTAATTGGAGGCATAGGTAAAGGTATTTTAAAGATATCATGTCGGAAGTACTGCGGGCAAAGAACGAAGAAAATATACAGACTCCTCGAAAATGAGGAAAGTGCAAGAACGCGCTGTACTTCGCTGTTTACTTTCGCGGAGTCGTTAACCGTAATAAAAAACATTTTTACGCGATGTTTTAAAATAAACCCAGAACATCATTTTATGGGAGATAGTGAATAACCATCCTTAAGCTAAGTGTCTAGGGAGACTGTGAATGATCGAAGTAGATGCGGTGATATAACGATTTCATGTAAATCTGAGAGTTGTATTAAAGTAAAGTATTATTTGCACAACTTTAATTAGGTTATAAAGAACTACGTGTAAGTACTCTTACTTTTAATGAATAATGAAGAGCCGACTACCATAACCCGATCACAGAAGAAAATTTGCCATGTCAGAAAACTCACCAGGTATACTAAGAACAAGATTGTTTGCATACTAGTCATCCCCTTCTTTCTGATACATTTGAGATCAGAGGGGTTGGTTTCGACTCCTAGTGAGGTTTTCTAAAGCCTAGTTAGTTTGTTAGTATGTTATGTACTTTTCTACACCGATTACGTATCGTGGCATAGTTTGATAGTTTGTAGTGTGTTTTTCTACACTAATTAGGCATTGTGGCCGGCTGTAACATTACAAACTATATATACGTTTATTAATTAATGCATTAGCTGCGTATGCTTCGAATGGCTGATGGTTATAGAAATCAGTTATACAGTAAATATATTATGTTATTTACAAAATGTTATTTACGTTAGTATATAACTACTAAAAATTCATTTTTTGCGTACCGTTTTCAAGATGTAACCCGTCTCTTCGTCAGGACACCCACTACCCTAGCGTGTAAATATCACCACATCACAACCATAATATTATTTACACACAAACAACCTTCACAAAATACTCTTCACATGCGTGTTGCTTTAACTAAAGGCTAACTTTCACTAAATTTCCTATAAAATAAAGATAAAGAATTTGAGAAGTGGCGAAAGGGAGACGGGGTGGGGTCTATTGGGGGTGTTGACTAAACTTTGGTTCTGATAATTTTAAATCAAAGGACTGAAGGGCAAATTTATTTTATTATTAATTAGAGGGGCGTTGTTTTTATGGCTTTACATATATATTTTTTCATTTAAAATTAACGGGTAAAACCCAAGTAAAATCCAAAATATGTCAATACACTCTCTTCTCTTCTCAAATTTTTAATCCTCTTTGCTAAGAAACTTAGCGCATGTAAGCCTGTAGTTAGAATAACACGCATATGAAGAGTATTTTGTGAAGGTGTTGGTATTAAAATAATACTATTTGTGTGGTGTATAGTGATATTTATGTAAATATCACTATACATACACTTACTCATACATACATATACTCTTCGTCAGGAAAACCACTGTGGTAGCATGTGCTACCACAGTGGTTTTCACCACGTGGTTTACGTCTCTGAACCGGTAGACAAAAAAGTAATTTTTAGTGGTTGTACACTAACATAAATAACTTTTTTTTTTAATGTCTGACCACAAAGTTAATGCTTTGAATATTAAAAATTAAAAAAAATCTTGTTGTATTGTATTCCATAATACAATCATGAACCAAAACTGAAATACTTTGGAGGTGTCACAAAACGAACAAATCCAAATGGAGGGTCTTTAAGGGGGGGGTAAGGTTTTTAACTTTTTTTTTTTGCATTTTATTTTTAATTTTTTAAATGAATGTATAACATCGTAAGAATATTGTGTCAAAATTTCAAGTCAATCGGAGCAAAATTGACGAAATTATGAACATTTGAGCGATACTCAGACTGATTTTCTATACCTGCTCGGGCAGCTAAGAGACGCGCTCACCTGAGGACTACCGGACGTGCTATTTGCATTGGAAGAGTTTTGCGTAGACAAGGACAAACAGATGCTGATGATGAAAGCTCTTTGCCGTGTGAACATGGCATCGACGATTATGTGTAAGTATAAAATAAGTGTTGAGTTTTATTTTGAATTTTACAGTGTGAAAAAATTTAAATCGTTTTCCCCACATCTCACGTTTTCAAAGTCGGTGTCCATCATAACTTCAAAACTACTACACCGATCCTTTTGAAATTTTGAATACTATTTCTGTACATAATTTACGAGGTAACGCTGTCGAGTTTTTTTCAAATTTGTTATTAATTTTTATTTTTTAATAACAAATTAATCGATATTTTTCGCAAAAAATCGCGTTTTTCCCTTCAAAGTGTTCCAAAAAATTGAAAAATTGAAATTTCAAAACACCCTCCCAGCGTTACCTGGGAAAATCTATTATCTTATGAATGAACTTTGATTTTTTGATTTCAGATGATTTAACACCAAGTTATGATGAACACCGCAATTCTACTTTTTTCCGAGACACGTCCGAATAATTGCTGTCATTGCCGTATTTCTTAATATTTCGTCTTGAAAATTTTACACAATATTATTCAAATATCATACTTTAATATACTATTGGTTTTAATAAAGAGATTTTAACTGTGTCGACACAAAAAATTCACAAAAACATGCCTTTTTTTGTACGAATCAACCTTACCCCCCCCCTTAAGGGAAAGCGTGGTAATCGAATGAAGATTATTTCTCCATGGAGATAAGCTCAGGGGGAAGTGAAGACGCGCAAGAAAAATTATAGTGTGAGAATGAAGACTCGCACGACGGGAGATCCACCCAAGACAAGAACGTAGAACGGACTCCGATGGTGGGGGCGCGACGTGACGTGTGACATGATCTGTTGTGTTCCAACTTGTGTACGTCGCTTAGATCTATAACAAGGCACTATTTTCATTGAACGTACCGTATCCCAATTCCATTTACCTACTTTTTTGACCAAACTCAGCAGTATTATCATAACAATACAACACGCTTGACGCACCTTTCTAAATAATTTTGTCGATAAAACATTTTGGATCAAGTATACAGAACACCGTAATCGTATCATATCAATATATATCACCTTATTAAAAACTAATGTTATAAGGCAGAGGCGAGCGAATAGGTCCCTGCGAAATATATAATAAAAATAAGAAAAATATAATAGAATAGATCATTAGATCTGATACATGGCTCACTACAAGCGTTCTAGGATAATAATTACCCCTTCAAATCCCCCCTAGAAATTAGCCCCCCGTAAAAATAACCCCCCCGTATAAATAACTCCCCGACAATTAACCCCCGTGAAGAATAAGCTGTTAGAAATGCTGCAGATCAGAACAGACGGCGTCAGATATTGGCAGTGGTGTCATCATTCTCGTAGCGAACACGACTGCTTTTTGTTTTATTTTGTTCAGAATCTCTAAAGCATAAAAAAGAGCAAAATTTTTCAAAACTCAGACTGTAGAAAATTAAGGGACGTTTTTTTTAATTCTATTATCATTATCTTAATTAGTTCTTAAATCTTAATTGTAAACTAATAAACTTCATTACATTCAAATGTTCTCTCTTAACTCACTTAACACACGTGGAATTACTGAGTGATTGGATACAATTTTAGTTAACTACTCTGAACTTCACAAAGACCGTACAAGCAAAAGTAAGTAGGTACTGCGAGAATTAGATATACGTACAATTACGTCTTAAATAGATTTTGTTTTCATTTTAATTATTTTCTCGTTTTGTTGAGAAATATCATGGATACTTGATTTATTTTATTAATATAATTTAAACTATTCTGTATTATTAATGACATTATTTTTTAAATTATTAACGAAAGCCATAAAGAACGAATAATCATATTCATGATGCCATTAGCTTTTAACCAAAAAAACTAACCCATAAAAACCAAGTTTTTATTATACTCCCTTTCTCATTTGTATTGTTTCCAATTTGATATTATATCAACGTATTCTTCTTGCTTTAGGTTCATGTGGAAAATTTATTCCATGTATATTATTATCCTTAAAACTTATAGAATATTGAAAACGTAATAATTGGTATAGGGGGCACGGCGTCTTTGAAACCATCTGATCGGACCCATTTCTCGAGTCAGACTAGTTGAAACAGGTTTCACGCTTCCTCCATGTCGGGCTCCTTTCTCGTTTGTATGGTTTCCAATTTGGAAAAAACCGTTAAAATTTCGAAAAATCCAAAATTGTGCTATAATTAAATTTTTTAAACTAAAACTTTTTAGATCATTTTTATCATCGCCACTTGTCCGCCTGCAAAGTTTCAGGTCGATTGGTTCACGGGAAAAGGGATAAAAATCGAGCCAAAGTTTTTTCGGCAGACAAGCAGACGCTTCGAGTTAAAAGAAAGGGAGTAGAAATAGCGACAGTTGAACGATAGCAAGATAAATAGGATAGGAATAATTGTTGAGGATTATCCCGAAAAAGTATTAAGAATAAAAAATAATACTTAACAAAATAACACACTTGATTTCAAAGAAGAAATGGCAATCTTAAAAAAAATAAAATTAATAACGTTTTATGTTTTAACGATATTCATTTAAATATATTCATATAAATCACCATACAATACAATGTCCAGTAATAAATAAATAAAAGCCAACAGAATCCACAGGCAGAATTATAGGCTACCAGCACCAGCGGCTGTAGTACAAAAGGCCATTATTAATAAGAACCACTTAGGAAAATTGAAAATTTCCAGCCGTATGCAGCGGTCACCGGAATGAGATACTGTGTAACCAACAATACAGCAAAATAAGGAAAATTAATGTAGAATGAGCGATAAGTCCAAGTGTTGTAACACTGGGAGTGATATTTACCTCAAACGCAATTTCTGTTTTATTTTATAATATATAAATACAAAACAATAATATGTTACAATAGCAAAATGAAATAATTGATAAAATTCATAATTAGTGCGCTTGAACAATAATAATAAAGCACAAAAACATCATACAGGGAGAAATTACGAGTGATTCAACTCTGATGTATGGAAGTGACATTGGAATTGGAAGAACAAGTGGAATTGACAAAAAATAAATTAAAGTAAACTAAATACGGTCATTAAAGCAGTTGTTTGGAAAATCTTTGTTCGAGGAACGAAAAAATTACAAGCAAGTAAAATACTGGCTGAGGTGTGGTAGAATAAATAAAGGAGTGCTGAGAAAGAAGAAGAAACTTACGAATAGTTTATGGTACTAGCTGCGAGACACCCCGTATAAAGTTATTAATATCACTAAGTTAGATCAAACGAGTAGGTAAAAACACAATACTGCGTCGAACAACAATCAGAAGGGGTGAAAAGTATATGATCTGAAACACGTAGATCGAGAAAGACATTGTCGAGTCTTAACAGCTGACCGACCACAGGCCTCGCTACGCTCTCGTCTCGTAACCTCCCGCCCCACATTTTCACAGTCTTACCCTGTTATTTTACTCGTCACGTGCTACGGGAAGGAATAAATATTCGCCCACAACCGATACATTCTTTCATTCTTTCTTTCATTTCATTCACCTTCCCTAAACATTTAATTTTATTTTTAATGTTGGATTTAGCATTCGACTAGTCCTAGGGCACGTTCCTGAGTTAGTTTATTAAAAGAAAATAATTTGAATGTTGCAATTTATTCACTTAATAATGATAAAAATAAATTTAATAATGAACCACCATATTATTATAATCCATCGTATAAAGTAAACCAAATGTGATGAGATAACCTTTTGACCATTAAATGAACGAAAACGGGCATTTTAGTATGAGACCCGTCCAAAGTTGGCAACCACGTGCTTCCAATGTGAACATGATGTTGATTAGAATTTAATTCTCGTAGAACGAAATTTGTACATAATTTGTGAGTTATAAAAGCAAAGCCAGCAATATCAAAAAAAAATGCTATTATCGTGGATTACTGATTTATAATTTAAAATTTTATAGGAAACGTAGGTAAAAATGCTTATACGTAAATTTATAGAATACATGATTTTGGAAGGGAAAAGTACATTAAATCTAGAATTCATTACATTTTGAATTAGTTATCGTCGGTGACTTCGTTTAATTGTTCGAAGAATATTTTTTTTCTGAATGAAAGCTTTGTGGTGACATTATTATAATAAAACACAAATCACTTTGTTTTCACCACTTTATTAGATTAAACAGTCTACATGTTTCGAGAACAATGTTCCCTCCTTCAGGATTTTCTGTGTACCAAAATTGAAAAAGATAAACTATACAAGGTGTTACGGTGAAAATTGAAAAAGATAAACTATAAAAGTGTGTTACGGCGAAGGAAAAATATGAGGGGGAGAAGTCGGAGTTGTTAATTATGGAATGTCAACTCAAGGGGATGGAATCTTAAGTGGAAAAATATTGTTCTCGAAAAATATAGATTGTATAATATAATGAAGCGGTGAAAACAAAGTGAATTGGTTTTATTTCAAATCATTTCTATATTTTTTTGGATATTGCTGCCTTTGCTTTTATACCCCACATATATATTTTACAGATAACTGAAAACATTAATTTAGGGTTTTACACACTTTTTCAAAACATCGTATAAAAACCCCAGCCTCAATTATAATATTTATGTATGAAATCATACAAAAAAGTTAAATATCATTATGAATTATACTTAGATTACCAATAATTCTACAAAATAATTGCTATCCATTATTTTTCCACTTCTTACTTCTCAACCATAAAAAAACGTATAATCTAAAATTTTATTCTAATAATAGCTATAGAATATTTTAACAATGTACTTTAATGTAACAATAAAACTACCTATTAGTGTCATTAACGATTTGTTAAAAATAAAATGAAATATAAATATAAGCCTCTTAAATTTTAATCAAAAATGTTGGAATTTATTCATCACTTTTGACGCAAATACAGAGAGAAAATGTAGACAACAATCGAAAACAAAAATGTCGCAAAACAATACAGAGTAGAACCTTAACATAAAATAAAAACAACCCCTATGGCACAAAAAGCGAAGTAAAAACTTTCATAGCGAGGGTAAACTACAATACGGGCCAAAACAAAAGTACAACAATGACAAAAACAAGGTCACCGTCATCACAAAACGTTCCAAAGGCTCAATTCTATGGCCCGAACAAAAAAATTAATACATTAAAAGAATCCTGAACTTTTAGATCAGATTTGAAGATTCTTGTGTGGTTTTCGCCTTGTTTTCTGACATCTCTTGTATATGACACTGAGCTGTACCTCCGTTTTATTTTACGAAAAGTTTATTTTCTATTAAGTATAAAAAACGGGAATATATTCACGGCGGAAAAGATTCAGAATCTTATATCTAAGCATATAGAAACAACAGAAGAAATATTTCTAAGTTCAACTAAAGTTTTCTGGGCATAAACACTCAAATGTGTATTAAACATATAACACAAGGGGAAGTTACCTTCGCAGAGTATACTTCTGCACGAAAAAATGTTTTTACAATAAATTACACGAGCGAATTTATTACCCAACATTCCAGAAGGCAACTGACTATGTTAGAGATTTTTTAAATCAAAAATTGTTGTAAACTTCATAAACAAAATATTTCACAGGAAATAAGAATTTCTGTACAGATATCGAAAGCGTCACTCGCACATAATATCTAATGATTACAAAAATTCAATAAAAAGAAATTTTATGAAATAATTCTAGTACCTACCTGTTGGTATGAATTTAAAACATAGCATTATGAAAAGATATGGAATTATAATTTTTTATGTAAATTAGATTAAATTGAATAACAACAAGGTATTTGTGGTAAATCTTAAAAATATATTTTTTTAATTCACCGGAATCACCTTTATGGTTAGATGTATTTTTGAATTAAAAAAATACTTTTCTAATCAACCATCTTCTAGAGAGAGATGACACGTTTGAAAAGAAAACGAAACTGAAATCTTACATCTACATATCAGAAGCATTAGTAGGTTAGATAATTTTTGATAATATAATATTAGGTCCTTACATATGAAATTGGCGTTTAGTATGGGAGGAACATAAAGCCGATTTTTTTTTATTATAATATATTTATTTAATCAAAGTATGTACCATTGCTTATTATAATATATTTATTTAATCAAAGTATGTACCTATGAGATGGCAAAGTATGCACTTTTGCCATCTCATAGGTAGTTCATCAATCCCTTTACTAAAAAAAACATTCGGACGGGAATCAATAAAATCTTTGAAGGCGGTTTGGACTGCCCCATCGGAGTTGAATTTTTTCCTTTGCAAAAAGTTATCCAAATTTCGAAAAAAATGGTGAACTGTTGGGGCAAGTTGGGGGTCGTAAATAACGCGATATTTCAAGTTTTTCATTTTGTAAACTGAGTGACGCAAAGAAAAAAACAATTGAGGAAAAAACAAATGAATTATAATTTTCAAAACACAAATACATGAGTAAATAGCTGTATAAATTTGGATTTGGAATTCCTAACCAAAGAGAAGATATTTGAGATCAAATTTGCCAGTACGGCAAAACGCCAATTTCATATGTAAGGACCTAATATCAGAAAATAAAATGCCCATTTGCACTAAACCGAATTTTTTTTTTATTGAATTGAACGAATAACCGATTATTTAATATGTGTCCGAATTCAATCTGTTCCCGTTGGAAAATCAAATTTTCCAGATCGGAGACCAAAAAAACTCGAAATTATCCGAATGATTTTTTTTAAATTTAGTATTTTCTAAATCATGAAAGCTAGTATGTACTTTTTTCTTTTTAATTTTTTAAAACTAGTTCCTACTTATTTTTTTAAAGAATGTTCTTAGGTCCAGAGTCATCTGGTTTGTGTTTTATGAGGTATAATGCCGTGTTTTAACGATATTGCTGGCCGACGTTTCGGGTCCCATTTCAGGGTCCATCATTATGGCTGACATGTTGTTTTTGTGGTATTTGCTTGCAACTTGCAACACCGTATCGACCCTACAACGGGATCCGAAATATCCGGCATAATACCCTAGGAAACACAAACCAGAAAAAAAAATTTTTTTGAAGGAGTCACTGCTTAACACGATTTTTGAAAGACAGTCTGGGACAATGACGATCTCATCCATTTAATAATTTTTTTTTTTAAAGTCGTGAACAAATTCGAATGACATATATCTGTAATACGATTATTAGTAAATAACTAGCGTACTTTTACACGTCAGTTCCTAAAAAATAAGTATGCAAAATTTGGGTAAGACTGTCAAATGGTGTAGATTTGTATATAAAATGTATCGTGGGGAGAGCACGCAATTTTTTTTGAGAATCCATTTTTTTAAACCCCTGCCTAGACATGGAGCCATAATGCAAAGGTTATTTATTTATGCTCCTTTTATATTAACTCGTGGCGTCTGCTTGTCTCTTGTCTGACGAAAAAACTTTGGATCCATTTTAAAGCCGTTTCCCGTCATCCAATCGAGCTGAAACTTTGCAAGCAGACTCGTGGCGACGATCAAGAAGACCTATCAAAGATTTGTTAAAAAAAATTAATTAATTTTTAAATTTTTCAAATTGTTTTTTTTTTGTAAATTTTTTATTACTCCCTTTCGTAGCGTCGCCCGACCGAATCTCAACGCGTAGGTTAAGCGAAAAAAAATGTTTCAACTGGTAAATGAGAAAGGGAGTTTAATAAAAACTTGGTTTTTATGGGTTAGTTTTTAATTTATGAACACATTTCACCTTTTCTATATCTTTGCTTGCAGTTTCGAAACGTCTTCTTTTTAAACGTCTTTTGTCATAACTTTAATCTGAAGACATAGTTTTATCATCGCCGGGGGCCTCACAGCGCTTTGTCATCGAGGTCCATACTCCTACCGCAGTGCAGGCGAGCAATCTGTCACATGACCCGGTATTTTATTGAGCTTCTCCTCGTAGCAAAAGGTTAAAAATTTCTTCGTCATCTCTCGTTTATCATTACTCCTCTCATACTCCGCCGAGCTCCCAAAGCGTTGGCAATCTGCTCTTTTAAACATTATGTACGCGGAGTACAGGAGTGGGTCATTAAAGTTGTGATGATATGACATTCGAGTTATGAACTTTACAACCTTTTATACCATTTTAATTCTCATTATCATGTTAGGATCTTGGCGAAAAAACCTAGGGACGTTAGGAAAATATATCTTCTTCGATAATAGCAAAATGACTGGTAACATTATTATTATTTTAGTTACTAGCTTTATTGTTTGTTTGTATCTACATATATTTATTAATTACACCTACATATTTAATTAATAAATAAATATCAAAATGAATGATTTCTTTCTTTTTTCGTTTTTATAAATTATCTTAAATATTATTACTGAAGTTCTTGATTACACACAATTATTGTTTTTTTTTAATTAGACTAGTAGTTAAATTTAATAGATTATTAATAATATTTTGTTTACTTTTACATGCTTTACTAATTTCTAATGATTCTAAATTATTCAGTTTAAGAACAAAATCATTTACGTGTAAGATAGAAAGTCCTAAATTTTTATCAAAACCGTGAACATTTTCTAATAAATGATTTGAAAATTCAGAAAAACTATGATTATTCGATATCGTAGATGCTCTGTAAATGTAAATGTAAGTGGATACAAACAACTAATAAAACAATTTTTTTTAATTGTGAATCAATAAAGTTGCTCAATCAATTGAAAAAATAAAACATAAGAAAACAATGAATATGGTTATATGGTTGACATTTTCAATAACAATCTAGTGAAAATAAAGTTTACACTTAAAGAGATAATATTATTTCAATACTATATTTCACTATTTCTATATGCATGTTTAAATATGTAATATTTTTAATTTTTTTATATATACCCATTACTTTATTACATTTTTTTTTATTCATTAAAATACATATTATGATACAAAATTTCATGAACACAATGATCATTCATACAATAAGATAGTATTACTTTTATTTTTACATTTGTACTTTATATTACTATACTCATATTTTACTGCTTACACCTTTTACTACTTACACATGTACTAAATATTTTTCTATTTTTTTAAATATCATACGTGATATGACTTTATATTTTTATATCTTGTATATAGGTACTGCTTATACTTGATATTGTTTTTATATAAATATTTGTATATTAGGTACAAAATTTTTATATGTAAAAGGCTATAATGGGCGTAAAGAAAAAAAATAATAAACTTTGTATAAAACAATTATTTATTGAATAATAAATAATGGTTTTATACAAAGTTTATTTATACATAATCATTATCATTATACATAATCTTGTGCATCTCCAATTAAAGAGTATGGTTGATTTTTCCGCATCCTAATCATTTTCTTCAGTGAGTCTATGTTGCACAATTTCTTTCGGGTATGCTTGCCGCAATTATGTTTCTCAATTCGAAGGTAATCTTGTGACTGCACTCTACTAAGAGCCCTAAGTGCTTGGAAAATTATGTCTTTCTAAGTTTGTTATTATTAAGCTTGTTAAGTATGTTACAGTATAAATATACATATTTTTTTATTAGGCATATTCTACATATTTAAGTTGGTTTAAAAGAAAGGCCAATATCAAAAAAAAAATGAACGCAAACATCGATGATAAATAATTTATAATGTACTTAATTCGAGATTTAATAGGAAACGTAGCCTATAAATTTATAGGAAACATGATTTTGGAAGGAGCAGATACATAAAATTTAGAATTCAGTACATTTTTAATTAGTCATCCTCGATGACTGCGTTCAAAACATTTTTTACTTGTATACCCTACATAGTTAGGTATATTGATTGTAAGTAAGAAATTAACAGAGATAATCTTATTCTATAGGAATTTTCCGAGTTTTTATAATTTTTACAAAATTACAGGTGATTCTAAGAAAACAGAAAAGCAATTACATTTTAATTTTATATTAATGGTGACACATAGAATAGGACAGCTTTATAACAAAGCACGTTCGAAACCGTGTTTCATCCAGTCTCTGCAAGGTCGAAAAGTGCGTGCAATCGTGCTTACGACTCGGAGTGACGTGCAAAGTTTGACGTGCTTACTCGCTGGCAGCCCTTAAAACGAGCGACTCTGCCGCGACATAATTACAAACGGGCATTTAAAAATTAAACGAAAAATGGTTACAGCGAGACTTGTAATAATGTCGGAGACGAACAAAACAAAGAATTTTGTGTATTCTCCGGGGAAATGTTTGCTTATCAGCCCCATTCCCGCAAAGTAATTATATTCATTCGAAACGTTTCTTTCCAGCACCCTTTCTGTTTATATCTCACCATTTTGACGTCTGTCAACTCGACAACGTCAGAAATACAGCGGGCCAAAATACGACAACCGAGCAAAAAAATCTTAAAATTTTGTCAGACAAAAACATCACAGTGCAAAATCATCGAGCCCCTTTAGCGCGGTGCCCTGCCTCCGGACAGGAGCTTTCTTTATTAGCGGTGCGCTACTCTTGAAAAATGAAGTTTCCGACTCACAAATTAGGAGCAGCCGCAAGACGAAGAAGAAGAAGAAAATAAAAAAATGAGTTGTTTAAGACAATTGAGGAGGGGGCCGGAGGACGACTCTCCTAAGTGGTCGGTTTAATTAAAAATACCCGGGACGGACAAGGTCAGAGGAGGTGCGGGGTGGCGGGGTGTGAGCGGGAGGGGCTGCGCGGGGAGAGACGCAGAACCGCTCTACGGGTGAGTAATATTGATATTTATTTGTTGAATTATATGCTTTGGATTTTAGAGGCGATTAATACAAACTTTATTATTATAACATTTCCAACTTAAGTTTATTGTTTTGGAGGTAAGCTTGTTGAACTCTATAATAATGCATATGAAAATAAAAGCGCACTTGTTTGTATCAACTTATTTAATTTTTTTGATACGGGTTTAATCTTCAATTTTATATTTAAAAACTTGTATTTATATAAAAAATATTGAAACTTGAGAACTTGTGTAGATTTTTGGCATGATTATACGAAACAATTATCTTCCAATACTCATGATATTTTAATAAAAAGTAATACGTATAAGGAAAAGGATGATTATATAATTTCAATTAACGAGATAGATAGAACATTATTCATAATAAGTCTTAGATTTTTTTGGATTAAAGTTTAAAATTATATTCAAACTCTAATGATATTTAAAAAATGCTGTATAAGCTGCCTTTTCTGGATTACATCCGTTTGATGATTCCATATGTCTGGTATGTTCATGATTTATCTTTAGGGTTTGATTTAAATTTAAACATTTGAATTTGATTTTTTTTTTGTATTTGATTACGCCGTAATTTTTTTCCTTATAAAAGTAAATAGTAAATACAAAAATCAATTCCGAATTTAACAATTATTTTTTTAGAAACAAACCAATGCTTTGTTTGTCAATTTTGATTTTTTTTAGATATATATATATATATATATATATATATATATATAATATATATATATATATATATATATATATAGAATATTTTTTTACAATCATACACAAATGTTTACAAATCGATAATTTTTGTATGTGTATACCTCACCAAAAAGAATTATATTAGATTAATATTTTTTTATTTTTGTTTTTGTCCATAATTCCAGTTTACATTTTTAGTGTAGGTACACTGTATCCTGAGGAAGGGACCATAGGCCACAAAAAATGTTAATTAATCAATAAATAATGGGTTTGAATTAAGTGTTTTCTTATATCAATTAGTTTTATATTTTATTAATTTTTTTTCCAAATCATAGTAAGAAAAACCTTGAGTAAGGTAAAAAGAATAAGGTAAAATAACACCTACTTAAAGAATTAACTATTGTAGATATTTGCGAGTTTTTTTTACATATTTTAAATCATGTAAAAATATGGTCTTAGAATATTTATCGATATCGCTGAATATCGAAAGGCGGCATTCCATTAATGGTACTGAATACTGAATAGTAATGGGTCCGCTCTACATTAAGTACTACAATGTAGTACTACATTATACTGAAGCGCACACTTCACACGTCTATAAGCGCGCTACACACTACAAACCACACACTTCAAATTTCACACTTCAAACTGGACACTTCAAATTGCACGAAACCATAAATTTCTTACTCAAAGTACAGACTTCAAATTGTGTTATGCTTCAAACTATTTTTATGTAAGTTGATGTAATTAAAACGTCTCCCCCCCATGGTTTAAAAAATTTTGTGACCGAACGATGAAATCTTTGGAAACTGAAATAACCTCCCCCGCCCCATGGTTTAAAAAATGTTTGTAGTAGTACGTTTTTCAATAAATACTTCTTGTAGGTTATTGTAACAGACACAATTTTATAGTATTACATTTACTTCACTTCATGCAGTTTATTCGCACGTAGATGAAGTCTGTAACGTTTCGGTATAGGTACCCATACCATAGGTAGCCTACTATGTAGTGCACACTTTGTAGTCTTCAAACTAGTGAACGCGTTGTAGTCTTCAAACTAGTGAACGCGTTGTAGTCTTCATTGTGAAATGTAGTTTTTCACTTCGCTAATACTGAACTGTGTCACTGTACGCGGGGCAGACGCGGGGTCCGGGGTCGGACATAATTCTGGAAGACGTAATATTAATTGAATTACGAGTAATATCGCAGAGTTCCGTAAACTAATTAGAGCGAAAACTTGTCTTTTATGTCTGCCAAACTCCGTCCATTCCCTGGATTGTAAAAATGATCCCGAATACCGGCGGAAATAGTTGAGGAAGATTCCGCGCTCGTCACCGTGCGGGCGGTTGTTTCTCCGGCGAACAGGGTTTAAATTTGAAATCTTTTGAAATTTGGATAAGATTCGAGGCTCAGATGCTCTTTGTGATAATGAAAACCGGCCGAAAGAAGTGACAGGTCTTAAAACATTTTCGGAAGCCGGAGCCATTTATTTTGGTAACTTTCTAATATACCTTTAATATTAAAACTATTTAGGTAACATTTTAATATATGTTTAATAATATGTAATACACTATCAATGTGCGTGGCTATAGGAAGCAAACAGAAACATTAAAACAATTTAAAGTTAGTTAGACTTTTATTAATCACGCAAAAAAAGTAATGGTCACGAGTTAAATTAATGATGTGAGTTAATTAGGAACAAGTCGAAATGTAATATAGCAACAGTCCTTACGTATACTATTGTATAATACAACGATAATGCGAAAATTTGTATTATCTTAAATTATCTAGTATATTTTATATTTTAAAATAATGTTTAAAACAGTTAGATTTTTTTAAAACTAAAATTGAAATTTTTTCAGATTCGACAGTTTTGACAGATTTCGACGTAGGGACCGTTAACTAAACACAGGCCCATATAACCGAATGAATCATGACCTGCATAAGCAATAGATGTACATATGAACCGCTGGATCTATGTCACCAAAACGTCCATGTCCCTCATATAGTTTTGTGGTTCATCTTTTGTTGAGCACAAAGACGATTATAATTTCAGAGTAAAAGATAATTGGTATAATCAAATGATTAAAAAATTCCGAATCTGTGGTTATGTTTGTCAAATAAATAACAATTTAATTACCCTCTCAAATATCATAAAGATACGAGCCGGCAGCCTGCGACGATGAAGCAAACCCCTTATTATACCATAATATGTGTCATTTGAGTTCGCGAACTAGATAACTGCATGATTTATTTTAAATATGATGAAATGTGTAAAATTAGATAGATTCGAGTAGTATTTTCGTAAGTCTCGGGAGAGAGGTACACGCGCTTGGATGCGTATTCACCTTTTAACAAAAGCTCGCCTGTTTTAACCCGGTTAAGCCTCCCGTTTGAAATAAAGAACGGTAGGCTTACCCGCGCTAAGGCCGCTGACGTCATCGCTTTCTTTAAAAATTTGTCGTTTTCGGTCGTGCCGGCTTTCGCCAACTTCTTGCGCCCTCTCCTCTTCGCCTTCTCTTCTTTTAATGCTCCCAATTAGTCGGGGCAGTCCGTTTTAAAATGAAAATATCGCTGCAGTGGATTGCAGCAAATTGTGAAAAAGCGAGATGATTTGTTACAGCGGTAAAGCACGTACCGCGCGGACGCGATATTTCTCCATTACAATACTTTACAAAGCCGGCAAAAATCATTAAATTTAATTTTAGATAAATCCAGTATATCTTGAATGAGGTGAAACAAAGTTTATTTTTTTATTTTTTTTTTGATTTTCAACCGTGACATATATTATTTTAAAATTTAAAAAAATCCCGAATTCTATTAAGCCAGCTTTCTATACCAATAATAAATTAAAAAATTATAATATATTAAATTATAAGGATAAGAATGTTTCTTAAAAAATCAGGTATTTATTTTAAATTGATTTGTATTTATAATTGATATAAATTAACTTTGTTAAAACCACTTATTTAAATAAGTGGTTTTAAAAAAGGTAATTTATATCAATTATAATTATGTTACCACAAAATAAATTTGCTACATTTGAAGAAGAAGTGATTTGTATTTATTTTTATATCGGAAAAACGTTAAGAAATTTTAATGTTAGAATTAAGAAACATTTAAGGTAATTAATATAAATTAACTTTGTTTAAACCACTTATTTATTGAAAAAAAAATCAACATGTTTCAAAGCCAATGGCTTCTTCATCAGGAAAACAAAAATAATATTTAAAAATCGAAGTATATTTTTCAATAAATAAGTGGTTTAAACAAAGTTAATTTATATTAATTATAATTATGTTACCACAAAATAAATTTGCTACATTTGAAGAAGAACATTTAAGGTGTTTAAGTAGCAATAATTATTCCGATTTCGCGAATCGAATTTTTCGGTTATGGATCATTCTTTTGATATTAATACAGGGTTTACAAATTTGAATATTACAAATAACAGGGTCCTTTTTACAAATGGATATTTATGCTTTGTTTGATGACTTTAGCGTCTGCAGCGTAACGTCCGATTTTTTGATCTTAAATTTTTCGAAAAATATTCCGTTAAATACATTTTCAAACGTATTTTGACTGCAATACTAAATGTATAATTTTTCATTAAAAAGATTTCAAAGGAAACTTTTGAAACCTTTTACAGCTAAATATTTCGTGCATTAAATATATTTAATACACTTCCGATAAAAATCGTAATATTTGAATCATTCCCTTTAAACAGAAGCAGAAAACAAATTTAAAAATCTCATCCACAAAATCCTTTATATACTATTCAATATTTACCTATTTATCTATCTAAATATAATCAAACCAAAAAAGGTGACATTGTTTAATGGAGGGTGGTTTCGGGGTCTTGTGGTAATAGCTGCATCCCAAGAAAGTGCATCGAATTTTCCGGATGTCGCTTCGTGAAACCTCATGCAATTTGCAGTATTTCTATCGAAAGCTACGCTGTTTATTTATTTAGTTCATATGGATACACCGAGTTACCTCTAGATTTCTAGCCTAGTGAGCATCAAAGATTATTAAACGCTATGGTTAACACTAAATACTAGCAAGTCAAATACTACACTTGCCATTCATAAAGTCAATGCATTGCATAGAACTGGAAGCTTTTCCTCTGAGCTAACGAATATACGAATTGGGTAGACCTAGGTCAATTGCACCAGGGGGTAATACTACCAATGCAAATAAGATGTAAACTACGCGCGTTTGACATGGACGTAATGTCTTCAGTAGCTTACGGAATTGGTGAAAAACAAACGTCTGCATTCGAAAAGGGAATTTTCTATTTGCCAAATTTTAATTCTTTCTATCAGATTAATATTTGGATTTAATGATTTACGTGCTCCGTTTTATCATTTTATTAATCCATATATTATTCTTGATATTGTGTCCATTTTAAGACTTTTTGAAATAAAGTTTTACAGTGCCAGAATGTTCATTTTAAGATACAAGTTAAAAAGTGAATATAATCTTTTTCGCTCTTTATATGATATTTTACACACTTCTTCGCTATTTTTTTTAGTATTACTACACGCCGTTACCTCGCGTGAGTTAGCTATTTTAATACTAAAAACTACAAAATATTCATGTCGTTTATTGCCTAATTTATAATAAAGAGACACGGCGCTCGATACTTTGTGTGTATTTATTATTCCCATATAACTAAAAAATTAACAAAGCTAGGACTTCAGTGCAGTATTAATATGCTTTATAAATTTTTAATATTCAAAAATTGTATTTTTTTAGTGTGTAAACTGTTACCTCTAACTTAAGAAAACGATATTGAAACATTATTAATATTTTTTAATATTTAAAGCATTCACTTTGTGATTAACATTATAACAGAGTGTTAGTTAAATCAGTATAAACTACTACCAGATTTTAGGTCTACCGGTTTCGAGGGATTCCCTTTCCCTCGTAGATTCTTGATCGTTCTGCAGGCAATTTAGTGCAATGACAAGTTTAACACGCATGTGATAAATGTGGTGAAAGGTTAACAGTACTACGGTTGTGGTGTATAGCGTTGTGGACATAGTAGTGTAGTGTTGGCCCTGACGAAGAGACGGGTATGTCTCGAAACCGGTAGACCTAAAATACGGTAATGATTTATACTAATTTAACTAACACTCTGATATGGAAACAATATTTCATTGCCGAAATGGTTAAAATGCGACTACTTTGCTTAAATTCTGCATTTTAATCAATATTCCTATTGGTACAATCGCTTTGGGGGTCGGTGTCATTTACACATTTTCCCGTAAATGTCATTATAAGCTTGTATTTTTATTATTTTTATAATTATAGAACTGAAAATAATAAATAATTTTAGGCAACTAAACGGTCTATCAGTACCATCTCAGAGCAATAATTCAAAAAATTTCTAAACGCAAATTATTATAACTAACCCCGGTCTACCGTGTACATACAATTCCAAGCTGACTGGATAATGCGTAGCAATTAAGTGTTTTTGTTAGTTATTGTCAGTCGAGTAGATTATTTTAAATATTTTAGAAGTTAGTGGTTCTAAATGTCAGTAATAAAATTTTATATTTTTTTGTTTGGAGCGGTTACTTTGCCTTTAACATTTGAACTATACTAATTGTTTCAACCACAATTTGCAGACAAATGGTTAATCAAATTGTGGTCGTTACATATGTGGTGAGCATTTGTAAGTGGTTTGGTGACCACATTTGCATTGTGACATTTCAAGAATTGTGTATTTTGTTGTCAATTAAGAAATAAATTTATAAAAATTTACTGTGTCACACAATAATTCGAGAAACATTTCGAGTGGTCATGACACTGGCTTCTCACACCGAGAGTTCCGGATTTGATTCCCAGTGAGGTCACAATTAATCTACGTGATCTACTCAAGCCTGGGTGTTTTGTGATGTGTTTCGCTTCTTTAATTGGACCACTTAGCCTGTTGAAGCGTGAAAAAAAACTGATTCCAACGACTTATATCGGAATTATTTTAAATTTGATAAACATATACATATTGTCATGGGAGGTAGCTATGGGAGACAAATGAAATACTTTTTATTTATTTAACAAAGTCACGGACACAAATTTATTTGGAGCTCTGTTAAATTCTCAGTCACTAAATGCTTCTAGAAAGATTTTCACACTTATTATCCTAATCACTCGTGGAACACTTTTTATTACGTTGTTTCTATCGCATCGATCATTTCGAGAATATTCCGCTCAATTTCGATAGTAGGTAGTCGCCCGATATTTGTTACTCGGTCTACACGTGCTGATGACATTGCTTTCACCACGGTTTATAGCTGGTAAAGTCGCGTTCCTATATCGCACTTGTTAAACGCCAAATAATGGCTGTTGCACAGCAACCGGCCGGTTCTCTTTAGCAGATAAATGCCGCATCGCGATGGTTCGAGAGTTCACGATAATAGCCCAGTCATTTCGAGAGATTTCGATAGTGCATAATTCCTTCCAAGCATACCATCTCGTTACATTATAATATTAAAGTACGTATGTGGAGTCTTACTTCCACCTTCTAACGTCATCCTTGTTGGTCTTGTGATTAGGACACTCGTCTCGTGATTTATGGCGAGTAAAGTAAGGTATTATTGTATGAATGTATTTTTGTATTCATGAAACTACCTGTAATATGATAATATGACATGTTTATAATAAAGAAATAAAAAAATTTCATCTGTTATGCGTCGGAATTTCGTAAAATTGCTTTGTAAGTACATTATATTATAAATTCATTAATGTCGAGATAAATGATTAAAATTTTGCAGAAAAATCCTGGTTCAAATTGCTTCAATCAAATTACATGAAAAAAAAAAAATTTTAAAATTAAAATATTAAAATAGAGAATATAGGCTGATGACTTTTACAATATTTAGTTTTTACAATAAATACATGCAGAATTATTTGATTATTTATATAAATTCTTACTTCCAATTAGGATAAGGTAATTAAAAAGTAGATTATGTTTCATGATGTGTCATTCTTATAATTTTGGATAAATAACGTAATAAATAAGAAACCTTTTTAATTCTTGTAAACAAACTTTTATATTCTATTATTGAATCTTAAGCATTTAATTAAGTTGATTTAAGAATAACTTGTAAAGATGTCGTAAATTGTTAAGTAGTTAATAAAATGTATAGACGATATATGTAACGAGCATATCTGCAGACATCTTAAACATCTAGCAAGATTTTTGTTTTGTTGGTCTAGCTTATCATTCTACTTTGTAATTAAAAGTTATTAATTTTAAAAAAATGTAATTAAGTGCTCGCGATAGTGAAATATAAATGTGATAGTTTTTGTTTTGTTCTGATAATTATTTAAAAATTTATTTTATCATTAAAACAATATTTAATATTGATCTATACTAATAAATAAAGAGATAAAGTTTGTATGTTTGGATGTAGGAGGTAATCTCCGAAACCACTCATCCGAATTCAAAAATTCTTTTACCAATATTTAGAATGGACTTTCAGGGTAGTTAAAGATTATATATTATCCCGTTAAAATAAAATCGCTTTTCGTGGTGATCTATTTTACAACTAAAGTCGACGAAAAAATGGTCGAGGGATGCGTTTTGACGAACGCTACCTTAAAGGTAGGAGATATTTAAATACTTTTTTGAGAGAAGTTATAGAACTGTAAAAGTTCTATAAAAAATTCCACGATGACATATATCTATTAAGGTTAAGGTTATTACACAAATTGGTAAAATATGATTAAAAGTTACTAAAAGTATACGCGTGCAAAGCCGTGCGGGCACAGCTAATTTATCATTAAAAGTGACCCCCTTTCATTCCCTATCGTGCGAAGAAGAAGAAGAAAATAAAAAGTGTATTTATTAATTTGTGATAATATTGATATTTCCAGTATTTTTATTGTGAATATTATTTACAATTTATTTTATTATTTAGGCATTATTTATTAATAAAATAGTGAAAACTTTGTTTAAACCATACTTTAATTTTATTTTAAAAAATTCGTCATGTTTTGAGAGCGATGCTCCCTTCTTCAGTACAATGAATGTTGAGTGAATTTATTATCCTGAAGAATGGAACACGCCTCCCGAAACGATTTTTTTTTTAAATCAAAATTTAAGTTCGTTTTAAACAAAGGTTATTTATAAAATGGTGCCAAAGTGAATTTGAAAAATTTGAAGAAGACATTATTTATTATTAATTTAGGTATTATTTAAAAAATTGTATTGTGTAAGATTTATTAACCTGGAACTCACCCAAATTATATTTATTGATTTGTGACAGTCTTTACTTTGTTCTGAATATTATTTAATTACATTTATGTACTTACTTACTTACTTACCATCACGCCGTTTCCCCGAGGGGGTAGGCAGAGAGGATAGAGCGCCATACTCTTCTGTCCTGACATACAACTTTCGCTTCGTAATTATATATTTATGTAATTATATTATATTTGAAATGTTAATAAAATATTTTTTCTTTGTACTCCAATGTCACTTTTTGACGGTATATTTGTTGATAAATGAAAATAAAAATGAAAATGATATATTTTGAAGGTACCTACCCACTATTCATTCAGTTTCCAAGAGCGATTCACATTAATTTCCTACATTCGTTCAATCATGTCTGAGGGATATTCACATATAAATGTAGATAAGCGCGCGTGTTATAATCGGTTATTTCGTGTTTTATCTGAAACGGCCCGAGTTTACCGACAACATACATCCATTAAGGACGACAAAAATGTTTACCTAATTATAATCCCTCCTTTGCGTAGATGTATCCGCACACCCTGTGGCGCTCACTGTGCCAGCATGTGATAGTGTGTGCATATGTGTGTGTGTGTGTGCCGAGGTATCCATAATAGGGGAATCAAACGATAGGCATGGTGAACTTATTTTTATTTTATTTTTTAACATAGTGTAAATTTTCGTGAGTAAATATTGTAACGAATACTTTGTTATAAATCTAAACATATAAAATAGTATATAGAATTGGTTATTAATGCTATTTCTAATTTCCATTATATTACTTATTTATCTAAATGTTATCCTTTGTTATTTGTTTCTTAGCCATTGTGAATATCAAAATAACTCTGTTTTTTTTTTGTGAGGCTACAACAGACCGTGGAGATCATTTACTGTAGCGAAACACCTTACAAAAACACTCTTTTGTGTCTATGAGGGCCTTGGGGGGGAGGAGGGGGGGGAGAGGGACTATGAGGGCCGCCTGTAATTTTTTGTTTCCAAAAGCTGTTTAAAGAATTCAGAAAAATTATTCCTACTTAAACATCTTTTGTGTTTCAATTGTTCCATTTGTGTAAGTGTTATTTTCACGGGTTCCCGGGCCTCTGATATTTTTTAATACTTGATAAATAGAGCGTGAAAGGATGTACGAGAGTCAATGAATCATGAGTGGTGCGCTAGCAAGGGCAAGTAACAGAAAATTATATCTAATTTTTATCGTGATGACTTAAAGATATAAAATCTTAAATAATATCATCCGAGAGGATCTTGAAATAAACCCACTGCTCCTTCAACTGTTTTAGTTAAATTTGAATTGGAAGCGAAGAGCTGTCCCAATAGATTTTCATGGCAATACGGGAAGCCCTGAAAGACGACCCAGGAGAAGCCAAATATAGAGATTCTGTGAAGAAAGAAGCTAAAAACTACCAGTGGCCCCAAGTGACCGATACACCGGATAAAGGCTAAAGCGGATAAAGACGATAAAGCCAGTTTGATCACCAGATCATCTGCAGTGTACCGATATACAACAATAAACAATGCCAATATTTTTCTCGTAGAAATGGTCTGTGGTAGGTCTCTCTACACTACATCACCAGACCCGGCGGAGTCTATCCTGTAGGCTGCTTTTATCTATGACGCTTGTTTTATTTGCATAATGCAAATCGCTTGGAGATTTCATCCCCGTGTATACGGGGATGAAGCCAGAAATAAGCGGCGAGTTTAAATAGTCACCGGGAGGGAAATTTACGTCCGATGCAGATGCAGCACCAACACAGAGCTCAGAAAATCTTCTGTTAATATTGTAGATGAAATTTTATATACCTACATGCATATTGTGACTATGGATTGAGAAAATGAAGATGACTTGTAAAGTCAGTATAGGGTGGTTCTGCCGTAAGCACGTCAAACAATGTCCTATTTATGTGAATTTATTTGTTTTTTACCTGTTAAGGCGGCCGCTCGATATGAAGGGACCTTTAGTACCTATATAAATGATTTAAAACAAATAAGACAGAAACAAGACTAGCGGTACCTAATGAAGTTTTCATTCCAACTCTAATATGCGTAGAAATAAATCCTGGAATTAGAAAAAAAAAACAAATTGAGCCGAATAATGTGAAAAAACTAATGAGTGAAGAATGAACAAATTAAGGGTGAAATGAATGCTTGTTGAGCGCAGTAAATAGAATAAAGAAAGAACGCCTAAGATGATTTGTTCATTTGGTACGTTTGAGCGAGGAAAGGACTGAAAAGAAAATAAAGATATGAGGTAAGTCTTAAAAGCAGAAAAAAAGTGGACGAAAGACGTGGCTGATCATATAAACTAGAAATTTGGTAACAATCCTATTCAAAATCTTCAATTTTAGTAAAGATCAAGCATGAAAATATAAAAGGGAATAAAAGAGGTGAAAATTGTGTACCAGGAAAGAAGAAAATGATGTGTTATGTTTCTTTTCTATTCTTGTTATGAATAAAGGCAGTCTTGGATGCATCGTTTTATTCATTTTTTACTTGTCGCAACACGGCCGCTCAATTGACGTTATAAATGAGTTAATGGGACCTATATAAATCGTAGTTGATGCCTTTAAGTGATTTTTTAAATATTTTTCATAAGAAACTAACAGAATAGGTACTGGGTGCGAAATACATTAGAAAACAAACATTAATTATTTAAAACTCCACCGTCCTAATTATAAAAGTCTTCGGCCTTCTTTAGCAACATGCATATGCCTTCCTTAGAATCCGAAGCTGAAAATGAACCTGATGATGCAAATATAATTAATAATAATTAAAAATGTATTCAACGTATTTGTGAGATTTGTAATTTTTATTTAATTTATTTATAATTTTGAATACATAACAATATAATAAGCTAAATATCTTGCTGGATGATTATCTGCAAGTACATCCATGTACATGTAGTAGAATAAATGTCATCAAATTATTTACACACAATTTTAATCATTTTAACATACAAGTCTTGCATCAAATTATTAAATAAAAAATAACAGTAACAAAAAAAGTAAAATAAAAAATTGGATAGAATAATTAAAATGGCTCTACATAAAAGCTATTTGGTGTCGCAGTCAAAACAATTTATCCTAAATTAAAACAATGAAAAATCCACTTTTAAATCACCTCATCCAAATTGTGAGTGAGCTCATTATTTCGTATGGAAACAGATAATTTAATTTTTTAGCTTGGGAACAATATATACAAATGTCCTCGATTAATATTTATTGGTGATTTTATTTTTTCCAAATTCCAAAATAATTCAAAAGAACAATTTATTTTGAATGTCCCGCAATACATATAGAGCTATATTTATTGAAGCTCACGCAATTCTTTGTATATATTAAAAGTTTTACAATCTATCTCTTCAATCTCTGACTGCCACCCAAGCTCGTCACAATAGTACTTAATATATAGTTGTGAGGTCACAATAGTACTTAATATATAGTTGTGACGTCATTACGCCAAGGAATCATTTCATATTTATTACGTCATGAAAAATAATGAGGGCCAAATTGGAAAAACTATCAGAAATTATTTCACCCAAAGTAAGGGGGTTTGCTATCTAGGAGGGCTATTTACAGGCAGAAAAAAGTTTTTTCCTCAGTCCACTGCCGGCATTCACAAACAAACCAGAAATCTTACAAAATTCGTTTAGATAAATTTTATTATTTTTTTTAAGTAGAGAATACGGAATACAATGTATGGCATCAATATTCTCACTATTCTCAAACAAAGCTAAAAGCCTGTGATATGATAAAAATACTTACCGCGTAATACTTAACTCTTTCGCTTCGCACCTTCGCTGTTATATCTTACCTATTATGTACCTGCATGTGATAATTTATTAACTGTTCGAAGAATATTTTTTCTTCTTCTGTATGAAGGCTTGAACTTTGTGGTGACATTATTATTAAAATAAAACACAAATTACTTTGTTTTCACCACTATATTAGATTAAAAAATCTACATGTTTCGAGAACAATGTTCTTAACAATTATTAATAATCCTGATGAAGAGAACATTGTTCTCGAAACATGTAGATTTTTTAATCTAATATAGTGGTGAAAACAAAGTAATTTGTGTTTTATTTTAATGATAATTTATATTTATATTTTATTTAAATCATCTCATATTTCTATACATCGCATAAATGATAATTAAATATATGTATTTTATATGGAATGTGTGGGACAGCACAAACCTCGAAACATGCTGGAATAAAGTTTTATTTATTTATGAAAATGGGACGAACTACTGGTGTCCTGCAATGGGGCTCGAACCACCGACTAGTGAACGTCATAACCACTACACAAACAAGCTACGCTTTCAAATTATTTTTTTAATATACGTACATAATAACAAAAATTCATAATGAATTAGTGTCAATACCTTTAGATATTTAAAATGACTAAAAATAAAAATGTACTATTTTTTAATCATACACCATTTTTATATTATGCTTAAATGCATAATACACAACACCGCAATCTTGCAGCAAATCTAACCAAGTCATATACGTAAGTGAACAAAAGATTTTTAGAGAAGCCCGTGGGATTAAAGAATGAAAGAGTGTTTTGTCGTGCAGATGTTTATTCCTCAGCAGAGAGTAGCTCCGGGAGCTAGTGACCATGTAAAAGTAGAGTAAAAAAGAAAATTGACGGGAGCGTAGCAGAGGTCCACCAGATCCAATGTTAAACTTAATATTCCACCTGTCGATGAGAGATTCCAATACTCTCAAAACTTGAGTATTTAAATAAAAAATATATAATTAAAGTCACGAAGAAGTTACATTTTTCATATTTTTCATCCAATTTAACGATCTAAACTTTATTTATTTATTTATATATTTATTTATTTATTTATTTATGGTTTTTGTGTTTAATTTGTAGAACTCCATATTTATTTTTAGCGAAATTTAAAATAAATTAAATTTTAATAAATATTATTATTAAGTTCTACGGGTTAAGATCTAAACTTTCTTCATGTGAGGAGTATAAAAGGAGAGCAATATATCAAAAATTTTAAAAAAATTGATTGCAGTCTCCAAGGATAACTAAACTAAAATGGACCGAATTAGAGATTTTAGGGTAAGTTGTTTTCTAATTTACTATTGAAAGAGAAGGCAGAAATATCCATTTCAAAAAATCAACTTCCAAAGATTGTCACACGATAAAATGCTTCTTACCAAAGTGAGAATTAATGTCGATTGTAGACTGAAATAACATTACAAAGACAGCCAAATTCAATTATATAAATAGAAAAAGCAACAATATCTACTGTTTGGAAGCAAACGGGGCAAAATTTAAACATAAGAATAAAATATTTATTAATATACGTTTATAAAAGGACAACTGACATAGTAACTGTTTACAAAATGATATTTCCAATAAGATGTAGGTTTCATAGATTCCAGAGAAATTTCCACGAGTGGTGACAGACTTTTTGTATTTATCCCAGAAATGCCTGAGTGATATACTGTTGCCTAGGCTTTGATACCCTTCATTTTATGCTATTTGTTTTCTATCTTACAATGTTTTTCAAAGTGAAATATTTGTATACGGCATCATCAAAATAACTTCACCCTTTCTATGGATTTCTAGATTTTATTTGTGTAATCTTTCATAAAAGAATTGCCTAACCAGTGGGTTTCTTTCCAAACCTCGCCGCGTGTTCAATTATCCGCAAAATAACTTGTCACATTGTCTAAGGGTAGGTGGCACTGATATTCCGTAAATTACAGGGGATGAAAAACGAGAGAGCATAAATCTAACGCGACGAGCGAGCAAACGTAAATCATAATTTATGTAATCAAATGACCCATAATAATCAACACCTCGAACCCCTCCCTCCCCTCACCAACCCCCTCAACCGCTCCTTCACCGTAACATATTTGCTTGTTTCAACTTTTAAGATTAGTACACAATAATCCTGATGAAGAGAACATTGTTCTCGAAACATGTAGATTTTTTAATCTAATATAGTGGTGAAAACAAAGTGATTTGTGTTTTATTTTAATAATAATGTCACCACAAAGTTCAAGCCTTCATACAGAAGAAGAAAAAATATTCTTCGAACAGTTAATCAAATACCGCGAAACTTCGGGATTTCCTGCTATCTTCTGCGCTCCTCACGTCTATCTGTTGCGATAACGGTGACAATCGGGATGGCAACAGTTTCGGCATTACATAAACATTGAGGCTTACCGAATTCTTTCAATTATATTGACGGGGGGTTTCTGTGCCTCGACAGATTTTAGCAACAGAGGTAAGAGGACCTGACCCGGAAGATAGATAATGGAGTAGACAAATTGTGAGACTGCGAGATGAAGAAAGATGAAACTACCGGTATTGTCCAAGAAAAGAACCATCGAAACGATTAAGATTTTTTTTTTAAATTTATTTCATCGCTTTACTTTTTATATAAATTTGATAATGTTTCATTTTACTATGCCTGTCTCACTAGAGAGCTCTGTGTTAAGACAAGCAAAGTTTACAATTATAACTTACTTTATGCTAGTACATTTTACACAAAATACGTTTAACATTTTATACAAAATAGGTTTAAAAAAAGTACTTTTATACAAATAGGTTAAAAAAAGATTAATCATCGTCTACACTCAGCCATATATAAATATACCCTAATACAATATGTTACCTGAATGAATTTAAGTTCTAAATTTTATTGGATGATAAAAGGATAATGAAGAATACGAAGGGTGTTTCTGCTGTAGTAGTAGTTGTTTACTGGGATATTCTACCATGTATATCTGAGCTCTCTGCCCACGTCCAGAGAGGACAAATATACACGGCAAAATAATCCAAAAAACTACACACAGAATGTTCTGAACGACTGTGAAAACCTGAGATCATCTGTAAGTGTTTCAAAAATTTTAATTATTTTCTACCTAAGCGAAGATCTTTTTATCAGGAATACGTAACTAGCTTGACTGTGGAGATCACAGAAAAAACAGGAATGAATCCCCGACCACTTACTTAGTCACTAGTATTAAGGACCGCGAAACCAATTAGGTACCTGTGAGGGGAACGCACGTGCATATTGGCTTCCCGTGTTGCAAGTAAATTTAATATTTTTAAAGAAAATAATAAACTTAAACAATATTCTAACTAGTTCACAATACCTCAAGGGTAATTTCTGCCTGATTTGAGTCGAAAATATTCCAATATCAATAGTTATGTAGAAGTTAGATAAAGGACTTAAATTTTTTTATTCTTTTTCAATATTTTTGACTTATCTCCTGTAAAACTCTGACTTTAAACTAAACTAATGGTCCTTATATTGAGTGAAAAACATAAACTGTGTTACTTTTACGTGATTTGAATTATTCTTTAATATTTTTCTACAAAATTTTCAAGAGTATCAGAATTTATCATCATCAAATAAAGTATTTAAGTATTATTTATTGGAGTGTTATTATTATTCTTTATTTAAGTTTTATATATAAAGTTTAATACTTTATTTGTCGGCGAGAGATTCTGATACTCTCAAAACATGAGTTGTAAAATATAAAATTATAAATGAACTCCGTAGAGGTAGCAATTTTCACCCATTTTAATCATCATCTGATCGTTTACCATAAATAAACATCAATTTGTTTGATGTTTCAAAATTCATCAATAATTTATTCATTTAAGTAACTTGCATCGAATCTTATTAATTCGCTTAAGTAAAAAAATAAGTAATAATATAAACACTAGAAGAAATACACATGTACAACATACTTTGTGTCTAAAGGAAATGTAGATCTAAGAAGTGCGTTTTCCGTTAGTACAGTTTTCCATGGTAGTAGCCTATAAAACGCAACATGCTGACTGACGTCACATAAACCACTACTCATTTGAATACGGAACAGCGTAACGGCTTTTATCCGCGGACGGTTTGCGGCCATACTTTTACCCCGCATTAAAAAGCCTGCAATTTTTTATCGCGTTTCATCCGGAACTGTACTTTTAAAAATTAAGAACCGTTTGGCGCGAAACCGACAAAATAAGCGAGGATTAAAAGGGGGTAGGAAGGGGGTTGTTGGTGACTTAAGCCCCAGCCTAAGCCGGGGGCCTTTCACTTGTGTGTTGACCGTCACTTATTTTATTTTTGCACTCGTAACGTTAAAGAAAAAAAAATTGAAAAATAATTTTCTTTTTTAAAACACGGGTTTGCATCTCATTTCATTTTATTTATTATGAGGCACTTATGAAATATTGGCTACAAAATACATTAAAAAATAATACATTACTTATTCAAAGTCGGCCCACAATCCTTATTAATAGTGTTTTTGGTCTGCTCTAGGAACATGCATTTATATATTAAGTGTATAACTGTAGTTCAATCATATAAGAGAAAGAATTGATTTTATTTAAAATAAAACACAAATCACTTTGTTTTCACCACTTTATTAGATTATACAATCTATATATTTCGAGAACAATGTTCTCTTCTTCAGGATTGTTTGTTTACTCAACAGTACACAAAAAAACCTGTTCTCGAAACACGTAGATTGTATAATCCAATAAAGTGGTGAAAGCAAAATGATTTGTATTTATTTTAATATTAATGTCACCACAAAGTTTAAGCCTTCATTCAGAGGAAAAAATATTGTTGAAATAATGATTTTATTTATTTTGGGTTCGGCAAAACACATGACGTATTGGAGTTATAATGTAATAATAGTAATAAATGATTATAATGAATCTGCAAGAAAATCGGCATCAGTGTTGGAGTAAGCACAATACCTTTTATATGTATGACATATTCTTGTAACGAGAGAAAAGTAAACAACATTATTAGGATGCTGGCTTATTCAAAAGAATTCCAAGTAATTTGTACAGGTTTTAATATGAAAATTTATGTCAGATGGATAAAGAGAATCAATAGCTCCAATATTTTGCATAGCACCACAAGATCTGATATTTTCCATCAAGACTTCAATTTGTGCATTTTGAAAAATGCAAGACGATCCTCGTAGCTGTGTTAACTAGCTTCGAGCACTTCTGTGTTGACCAGCTTTTGTAGGACGAAATACGTAGAAATTTTTCCAACATTCTCTCGATTCTCGATCTAGATTAGTATTTCATGCATTGCCGTATTAATCGGCAATCTTTCCTCTAATTTTACTTACTGTTCAGCTATTTTTCAAAACCTGTGAACTCCATATATTCCAAATAAAAGTATTTTACCGGTTAAGACGAACAGTCACCTATTTTTTTATTCTGGTTTTATACTAAGTTAACGTGTTTAATTTATTTAATAGTCAAATCACAATGTGATTGCTTTATACCAGAATATAAATTATTATACTTACTGTTGTATAATATTATAAAAATGAAAAAAAACTTTTATGAATATTAACAAAATAATTTATTTTTCCAAAGTAAAAACAAATTCTTCGATCGATAGCACATCAACAATTTGTTATGCATATTTATATTAATAAATTATACCAAATAAAAAAATATTTGAGATGTTTCTTTACACAAACATTTTTATTATTATTATTATTATTATTTACATATTTTAATTTGTGAATATTAATTTTTTTCTGCAGAAGATATAGTGGTGAAGAAAATCAATGTGATTAACATAGCGTTTTTTTTCTCAAAATAAAGAGATTTAATCAACTTTTTTCGTTTGGTTTGTAAAGAGATAATTTTTATATTCATCGAGTTTTCATAACTGTAACCATTATTTTATTTTCTCATAAACATTTCATTATTTTTTATCGGTTTTTTCGACAGGCAATCTACCCCGTAAATTATACACAGTAAAACAGAACCAACAGAGCTATCACAAAACTTAATGGGTAGATTCCTACCTAAATTATGAGTCAAAAATATTGAAACATCAATGTCCTCATTTCAATAGTTATGGAGATAAACAACTTTTCTGACTCATCTTCTTTAAAGCGCAGAACAATCTTTATCGTACCTGATATTGTAGATAATACATTTATTTACTTTAATACAATCCAACAAAACGTAGGTAAAAACCTTTTTAAATAATTATGGTTCCAATTTCTATATATTATTTCTATATACTATAAACTATATAATATTTTTCATTGCATTTTCCGATAACTCCAAGAAAGTATAAAGTTATATTTTCGACTCACCCTATCCAAATTGTCCCCCGATAAAGTGGAATGTATATTTTCTAAAAGACTGGTCCACTTCTAAGACATCTTACCTGTAAGAAAAAAAGAACACGTATAAATATTAAGACAGCTCTCAAGACAAGTAAAAATGGAAGAAAACTTTTTATGAGTCATTAGCGGATAATAAATTGTCTTGTAAGATTAAATGTGAACTGGCGCCCCAGGAAAGAGGGTACTTTAGAAAACAATTGGCACCGAACATTACAAGCTACGTTTAAAATTTATCGTAATTTTTAAAAATAATTTCGATTAATTTAAAATTGTATTGATTCCTTTATTTCCACAAAACAATTTTCAACTATTTTCTTACGATGTTCTAATATAGATAACTGTGATTGTCTATTTAATTAAATTTATAATTGCTATTTACTTGTTAAAATCGAAATTGAAAATGCTCCAAATTCTCAAAATTTGAAATGTTTTTTTTAGATTAACCCTGAAATGATAGATTAATATTAGAGAGAGTTTTAAGATTAGTTCGGATTTTTTAAATACAGAATTTTGATTTTTTTTATTTGCTCAGTTAAAAATTTGTATGATATTTCAGAATTTTTTATTCTACTTAAAAGTTACATCACTCTTACGTCACGTTAACCCTTACTTATGCATGTGTAAAATATCTGTTAATTAAAAAAAGTACATTGGTCATTTTCTCTTAAGGGGACTGAATTAATAAAGTACATTTTTTACAATTAAGTTAAATCATACAAAAATTTAATTATATATAAATAAAAAATATTAAAGCATTGTACATATTATATTACGTACCCGGTAAAGTATAGTACAGCAAACTATGACAATTAAAGAATTAATTATTATTATTATAACGTACATATTATGTGTATAGCATGAATAATAGTTATATTAAAAAATCCCCGTCCTCTCAGTGTAGATTTTCATTTTGGATATAAAAATCGCAGGAAATTATGTCAGGTAAATAGGCGGGATGACCTAATTGAGAAACAGCTCTTTTAGTACGAAAGCCTTTCACAGTGAGCTCGCTGAGACTGCTCTAAATTTCGATCACCCATTTTTACGCCAAAATACCACGCACAGTACATTACCATACCACTGGCTAAGCAATTGGCTCGTAATTTTCAATAACTGTCAGCTTGTAATTTTACCTTTTTATCCAAACATGTAATTGTACACAATCAAATTACTAACTTATATCACTTTTTTCCTAATATTACATTCCGTTTCTTTACTATATTTAACCATTTTATTTTTATAATTGTTAAAATGTACTCTCAGATTCCCAGTACAACATGTATGGGACGTACTTATTTACGTACGTATGGGACATCTGTTATATGTCATTTTAAGCAGTAATATTGCGTTTAATTTAATATTCCGATACTTTGGAGGATATAAGTAGATGTCTGTAAAAGCTGATTGCTACCAATTTTCAAAAAAATATTGGTATTCATTTTATAAATGTTTCATTACGTCAAAAATAAGTTACAATAAGTGTACAACGTTATACAATAACCTTCAAGATATGAACCGGTAGTGGTTATCGTTATTCAACGTAAATCTTTCAACATTATTCTGAGTTGCTTTTTGATGTAGTGGTCATGACACTCGCCTAGTAATCTGGTCAACAAGTTTGTTCTAGTTCAGAATTCAGAGTCGATACTTATTGATTTATAGGTAAAGGTACGCTTTTAAAACTAAATTTGCGGTACGAATTTTTTAAGGCTTATTTTATTCTTTAATTCATTGTAATATCGACTCTGTGTTTGGGTCTTATTTTCATAGCATAAGCCTTTAGCAAATTTTAAAAATAGTAGGAATATTGATGCGAAATGCATTCCGTGTTCGCATCTTTATTAAAAAATAAAAATAACTTTGCGTTAAGTTTATTTATCATTACTAAATGAAAACTATCCGAAGACAAGCACGAGACTAGTTAGTACACGTGCAGACATACACAGGTTCAATAATATCTCGGTCTTTATGTTCACGGTCTCGGTTGGAACAAATACTAATAGAAGGGGAACACCAACTTTATATACATTAATATGCTTATACTATATCTAGCTGTATCTGAGTGAGTGCCATAGATATATATGTTTGCAGTCACTGGCCAAATTGTACGCCCCAAGCGATAATTTTATTAATTTTATTTTTTATATTTCACAGAGAATTCACAATATAAGGACACGGTATATAGAAAAAAAAATATGGAATACTTATCATAGAAAAGTAGTCGCCAAATCATTGCGTGGATTCCAAGCAATAATCAAATAATGCAAAATTAGTATTACCTACATAAATACAAAAAGTAACAAAACATTATATATATACAAAAATAAACATTATATTCATTCATAATACAATAGAAATAAAACAATGTAAAACACAGTAATAAAAAGCAAACCATAATATCTATATATTAATTACTCCAAGCAATGTCGTACGTTTCTGCATTTGGATGATGATTTCTATTTGTATACAATAATTTTGCCGCTTTGTTTATTGTATCCGGTGGCGCAATGAATAACACGTCTGACTGCTGATCAGAAGATGCCAGGTTCGAATCCTGGCAGAATCGAATTTTTTTTACGGTCGAGAATATTTTTTTTGTTGAAATTTTAATTACATTTTTGGTTTTGAACGTTCAAATTTGTTTATGTAAAAATTAAACGAAGATTAATTTTATATAATGTTGTATAAAAGTAATCAACACTGCGAGAAGAGAGTAGGTACCTACCTATCGAACTATGGTTTATTCCGCTCTGACTTATTAATCGGTTAGAAATTTTGAATAAATACTGTCTTAATTATATCTAAACTGTGTTTGCTGCACAGCAAACGCAGTTGGCCGCGAAGCGGCCACAATAGCAAAAATGGAAGTTTGCCAGATACAATTGGCCGCGAAGCGGCTGACGTAGGCATAAGTGCTGTGCAGCAAACACAATTGGCCGCGCAGCGGCTATCGCTGGCCGCGGAGCGGCCATCATTGGCCGTGAAGCGGGCACAATAGCCGCCCGCAGGGCCTAGCAGTAAGCAATCGGCGAAGCCGATTGCTTTCCTGCTAGTTAATCATTATTGTTTATATTATTTTATAATATTATATTATTGTTCGTACTTGCATAATGTTTATATGTGAAATATGTTTGGACAAAGGTCAATAAGTTTGATTCTGATAACTCATGCTCTTATTCATATACTTAAATCATTAACTCTTGTCTTTTATACTTCCGAAAATGTAAATAAAAAAGGAGTCTCGAGTAATTTAGGTGTAAAACATTAAAAAATATATGTTAATTAAATATTAAATGGTAACCGAAATATTAAGCAAAGCATTATACACATTGAAATAGAAGTATCCAGAAACAAAGAAGTCAAAATGAAATAATTATCTTCATCAACATCATCACTTTTGGCTCCACAACCTCTGTTGGGTCTTGGCCTCCTCAAGAGTCTTCCTCCACTCAACGCGGTCTTGTGCCAGCTCTGTCCATTCAGAATTTCCAAGCCAGATATGTCTTACCTTTACCTTAATTTTAGTCTTCCGAAGCTCGTTCGTCCCATCGGTCTCGAATTGAGGAGGGATGTCGGTACTTGTTATTGGTCACTCTCTCTCTCGCAATATAAAATTAATGTTTTAGCTAATCTCAAATTCACAAATTGCATATTCACAAGCTGCGGAGGATGAAACGTAACCAGGCTTTCGTCATCGCATTGAAATGGGAAGCATAAATTAAAATGCCCGAATCAAATACGAAAAGTGAAATAAGGCTGTAAAAAATCCCGAGAATCTTCTTTATATAAGCCTTCGGTGAAGCGAATAATATGTGAATACAGGGGTTGACGAGGAGCGCCCGCGCGGGGTGATGCAATATTTTGTTTGAAAATGGAGACTCCTTTTGTATTCAAAATGAAAAGGATTTATTCCTTGCTGAAATATTAAAAGTCGGGCCGGGATGTTTTCACGGCAAATAAAATGTCAACTTTCAAAGTTCCTCCTCGTCCGCGGAACTTTTGTGCGGGAGACTTTATTTTATCGTTATTTTTATAATGAGGATATTAACGGGGTAGAAAAAAGCAATTTATTTCATTTAAAAAGTTATGGAACGAGCGCCCGGCAACATCGAAGTACTGTCCCGGAAGGGGGGATTAAGCTGTTTGTGTTGCGACAAGTATTTTAATAAATTATTTGCAGCACGGTGCGAAGGAGGCGTGTTCCGCGATGCATGCAGGCAAAATAGAGGGCGTCATTAGTACCATCAAAAGAAAGCCCTTAACGGTATTTATGTACTTTACAGGTACCTACGTACGTAACAGTGATCCCAGGGAGGAAGCGAGAGACCGACCGAGAAGGTACCGTAAAAGTCGCTGGACTCACGAAGACGTTCTCCGTAAATATGTGGTTGCGTATAACAACGGTAGATAAAAGATTCATTGCGTATAACATAGCGTTTAATAATGGCGGATTAATATGGGATACACTTTGAGAATCTTTCATCGATGATGATGATATAACTGTGCATGTACATCACAGGTATGTTTATACACAGGGTGTACCAGAGCTAGCAGCAAAAACTTGGCCGGTAGATTCCTGACTATGTTATGAGTCTAAAATGTTGAAGCAACTATGACCTAATATCAATAGTTATGGAGATATGCAATATCAAAGTTTGCATTTTTTTTCAATATTTCTTACTCTATTTTTTGCAAAAAGTCGTTTTATTTAGGTTGTATTAAAGAAAATGAATTTTTCATAATCGACATAAGATACTGTAATGAAAGTTCAACTTTTTGCAAAAAAGAATTAAGAAATATTGAAAAAAAATGCTTACTTTGATATTGCATATCTCCATAACTATTGATATTGGGCCATAGTTGCTTGAACATTTTAGACTCATAACATAGTCAGAAATCTACCTGCCAAGTTTCTGCTGCTAGCTCTAGTACACCCTGTATATATGTGTACCCATATAGCAAATAATTTGTTTATAATAATGGAATACCCTTACACATAATGTCGCACATACTGTTAGATATTTTATTTAAATAGAGTCACAAGATTTTTCAATCGAGAGAAACTTAACATAATCGAATAATAATTGCACAACTACGCATAAGTTGAGATTAAATTGGAAACACCTTGAAACTGGTAGAAGACAAGAAAACATATCAGAAGATTTGATTGAGCGCAATAGTTGATTTTGACCACCAGTAAAAATCGAGGAATTATTTACATATTTATGAAAAGAACAGCACACAATATATGCGTACAGCTTTTATAATTTATTACATAATATTGATAATATTTAATCTACCTTTACTACTACTTTTTTTTCTTCTTCTACACCTTGAAGAAGGAGAAGAAATAAATGATTTCAGTACCGGGATGCTTGAAGAGCAGACATGAAGTGTACCTTGATTTTTGGTAGTTCGAAGAGCCAACAAAATTAGCAATGAATAAGTATAATAAAAAAATAAGTGTTTTGAAGTTTTATTGTGTATTATTTCAATACAAGGGACAGAACGTGAATTTTTATTATTTTGTAATTGATATTATTAATATCCAATGTAAAAATATTAAATACTGAAAAATAATCATGTTTATTTGAATCTTTTGTAATCAATCCATAAACAAAATGCTTGATATTTTGATGAAAATATTTCGTGATTCACTATACCGAAGATAACGGAATTGCGATAAAGCTTTGTATGAATGTGTTTTTAAAATGCTTTAGCATTGAACGAGTATTTTATAATATAATACATATTTAGCTATAGTTTTTGCAAAGAGGTTCTAAAACTTGACCACACAGCTAGCAAAATGGACGTAATGTTTAAACAATAGAATGCACCGAAAGAGTAAACAAAAGCACGCTTGAAATCACCGAGCGGAGAGCTCCACACACCATTAACAATTCAAGTCTTCTCTACTTATTTCCCAAGAAAGTACGACCAGAGAGCGTAAAGCACAAGAGAACCTTCGTTTTGTTGCGGGCACCGCAAGTTTTGTTTCGCCATTTGTCATCCGAGCATTTCTAGTTAACGGATAATGATTCTTTGCGCAATTCGTCACTCCACGGGACACCATTAGAAGCTCTTTGCGGCTCGGTTTATCAAAACATGTTCAAAAATATATTCTCCTATAATATACCGAGACAAACGAGACATCAAGAATTGTTTTTTGTAGGGACCCACAGGAATAACCATGAATAAAATTCACAGTTAACATGCGTGCATCGCCATGGAAACAAATTTTCGGAATTGGTAGACATTTCGATGTAGGAGCATACCCGAATTAAACTTAGACTTTTGATTATGATAGTTTTAGTCAAGTAATCTCATATAAATAGTAAAAACTTTAAAATACCTAATTATTCCGAAGACGTTTTAAAAGAAGAGAGTTATCACAATATTGCTTTTGATTTCGTAATCAAAAATCTGTAGGTACAAGATTTTAAATAATAATTGTTTATTAAATAAAGCATTATAATTACTTTAGAATTTTTTTATAATACACTACAAATTAAAATTTCAACTTGTTAAATAATTATTCTTATAAAACCAAAAAAAAAAAACTGTATAAATAAATTAAAGCCATGGAGGGCAACCTTTTTTACAGCGGGTACATTTTATCCACACGACCCGTTTCAGGAGAGGCTCTGGCATTTAAATTTAAAAAATGGGTCACGGCTGATCCGCGGGTCATAGATTGCCGACCACTGATCCAGGGACGCAACCCCACTCGATTTCGCAAATAAACTGCAAAATGGAATTAAGTAGGTTTATTGGTCTCTTAACCTCCTTTGTTACCAAGCAACGCAATTGAAGGGCTTACTGGTTGTGTTATGGGTATTGCGGTATATGAATTTAGAAATTTGATTTTCCTCTGAAAATTTGCGAAAAGTTTCTTGTGGCACAGAATAGTATTTCCATTTGTTTAGTTTTTTCGAGTGAAACAACGAAATCGATTTCCACAATTATTCCTCGACTTGATTTAATTTGATGAATCATTCTATGCAGTCAACGTGATTTATTTATAATACATAAAAAATTTAATTTAATATAATGACCGTTTCAAAAATTTTATTTATTTTATTTTACTGCTTTTTTAGTTCCACCCAATGTTATATGGTCCTGTACCTACGTGATTTAAATTAAGAAGTATTGTATTACATAATCTTCAGTCATTTACAAGTTTTTCATAGAAATTGTTATACGCTCTTAAACTCCGTTATATTTACTGTATTGTCGTGCGTTGTTATTAGTAGTCTATCGAAGATTTTGATGCCTTTGTACATCAGACAATTTTGTAAAGTGCTTTTCTTTTTCTTTTGAAGTCATACCATCGCAGCTTCTTGTATTGTATGAAGAAAAATACTTATTTATTTTCATCCTGCGATCAATTTTAATTTTAATTTTAATTTAATTTTAATAAAAGTCGATTTGCACTCACGGTACGAGTTCTCAGTTGCACTATACTGACTAGTTATATTATTAAATTTTCTTCGTACATTGAAACGGTAAAATGGTTTGATCGAATTTTGTGAATCAATTTCATATAACTTGATTACTTCTTTATTTTTTATTAACTTACAGTAAAATTTTCTAGAAAAAAACTAAGCTAAGATTGACAAACTGGTGTTACTGAGCTGTACCGGAACATGATAAAGTGGTACTTAAAATGGAAACACGATCAATCAATAGACGTAGGATTTGATGCGTGTGTAATTTAAAAAGATTAAATTCTCATTTTCAATTAATTTATTATTATTTAGCTGCAAAGGTGAAGCAATATTAACAAAAAAGTAATCAATAGTTATAATTCATATAATTCAATAATTTATTTTATTTTTACTTCCAAAATATTTGTTATAGATTTAATTAAATTACTGTGATTGTATTACATCGTGTGCAAATGAAGTCCATCTCTAAGCACGAGCAGTTCCGTTTTATAGAGAGGTTGCACAATGCAGGTTGTATAATCCTTATAAAAAAATTTTTTACTATTTGTTTTAATCTATTTATATTCATTATTTACACCTACATGTTTCGGAAAAACTTTTCCATCGTCAAGATGTTTTATAAATGTAGATGTAATTAATGAATATAAGAAAATTTAAAAAAAAAAATATTTTTTTTTTTTAAATTTAAATCTACAAAGGTGCTCAACCAATCGAAAAAACGTAACCTTTATTCTTAGAACTAAATAAAGCACTAAGTGCCAAAATTTTTTTTTCAGTATACAGTTAAGTACTTACCTACTGTAAGTCTACGCCAATACATTAAACACCGCACTGAAGTCCTACTGTATTAATTTCCTAGTTATAGAGAATGCATATCGCAAAAGTTTTAAGTGCCGCGTCATTTTTTTTATATATATAAATAAGACACTAAACGATATGAGTATTTAATAGTTTTTAGTGTTAAAATGACTAACTCACGTGGGGTATCGGCGTGTAATAGTGTTGAAAATATTAATGAAAGTATTTGTAAAATAGCAACTTAGGAGCGAAAAAGCATTTTACCTTGCATCTTAAAATTGAAATTCTGGCACTAAGTACTTTATTCATTTTCAGTATCAGTTCGCCTTATTCAAAATTTATTTTTATTAACAATTTTTCAAAAGTCTTTAAGCCACGTGAAGTAAGCCGAACCATGGACAGAGTGACAATATTTTCAAAGACATATTTGTCTTGGAAATATATAAGTGGAAAGAATGGCTCGTAATAAGGATGAATGAAGGTAGATTCCTTAGGAGAACAAGACCCCTGGGGGGGTTAAGGGATAATAGTGATGATGATAGTTTTGCGTTGAATGCATTGTAAGTATACAAAACAATTTGTTTTAAATATTTTTATGTACTACACGAGTATGTCATCATCGACATCGACATATTTCACATGACACAACCTCAGTTTAAGAGAGAAATTATATCGCTCCTGACCGAAAATAGTTTGAGCGTGTAAGACGGATTCTTCGGAAATCAACCTAAACAAAAATTTTACAGCCACAAAGCGCGGGTACACATTTTCTGACTTAGTTGACCTGGGAGCCTACATGCTTATTATGTCGTGCGGAAAATGTGAACTTCGTTCATCTTGTAATCACTTACTGTAGTATACTTATATTGTATAATGTATTAATGTTTTATTTTAATGTATTATAGTAAATTGTAACTGTACTAATCACTTTTTTCTAAATGTCTATCCATTAGGGTCATTCCGACCTATCGATAGTCTTTAAATTAAAAAATAAAAAATAAATGATATTTTGAAAAACAGAATACCGCACATTTATGACGCTGCACAAACATGACGTCACAGGCTATACGTATCACGGGGTGGTAAGTTTGTTTCTTACTAGCCGTTAAAGTTAACCGGCGGCCGACCGTGATAAGAGAGCGGGACACATTAAGCTCACATATTTCACTTTTGAAAAAGTAAAAAATATACCCCCGTTCCGGGCGTTTTAACTTTGCAGACTTGGCGCCCGTAATTTATAGCAATTATACGGTATTTCCCGTCATAGGCGCTATTCTTCCTTTTTTATTATTAAAAGTTCCCCTAGGAGGAGTTTCGGCTCGCGGCCAGCGGCGGGCGGACAAAGAATTATTAAATTATTACCAAATAGCGGCTTAGGTGAGTAAAATTAAACGCCCCGATTTTGAAAAACAAAAATGTTTATTTTTACCGCGGGTAATTAAAAAAGGGGTGACCGGACAACTTAAACCGAAATATATTTCATTCAAAATTCTATTTCAACTGTACTTAATACAAGAAACTTTATTCAAGGCAGAATTAATTATAGAAGTTTTACAGAGGCTATGCCATGAATATGAATAACGTGATTTCTCATATTCATAGGTTCATCTCTGTGAGATTTCTAAAATTTATAGTAATTAAGTAATCGTCCTTCTGAGTACAAAATCCATAAATGTGTTTGTAGAATAGAAAAATATTGTGTTTATGTAAGGCGTTGAAATTTTATATTAAGATAACGGCAGCCAGTGGTACACTGGGCATTGGACATGGGTATTGAATAACATCACTATTGTCAAATTATTTTAGATTTAATTTTTTACTTGTACTGAACAAGACGCTCCGAAAACGATTTATATCAAAATACAAATATTCTTAGAATTAATAATATATCTAACACAAATATACACGTCAAAAAGTACATAAATATTTCCCAAAATAAATATATTAGAAAGTGGTACTGAAAAATAGTGATATCTTTCGAAAAATCTCTTGGGGTACGAAGGGCAGACTTTAATTCTTAATACAAATTCATAAATGTAAGTCACAAACGTACGATTTAAAATGTATGATTTAAAAAGTACGACTTTGAAAATCGTATTTAATTCCATCTCTGCGTGATTGTAAGGTACTGTACTCACGAAAAGTGACCTACCATGATATTTAATTAAATTCATTCTTTAAATTTTACATCTAACTTTTTTATTTATTTAAAAAAATTAATTAATTTTTAAAAATTAACGCTTCAGCAGACCGTGAGGCCCAATAAACATAGTGAATGTAAATAGACACCCACCGCTCGCCCAAGAGCATTTTAATAGTGAAAGCCCCCATATCAGTCCCACTCATTCTTCGCCAGGTTGATATTTTTTTTACATTAAAGGCCATACCGCGCTATGTTGGGTAAAAGGCGACATGGCATAGATGGTCGCAAAAGTCCACTCACTCTTAAAGTATCTTGTTTATTGAACTATTGCCGTAGTAATTACACATCGCAAAAATCATGTACCTAGATGTATTTTGACTTCACCAAGAATCTAATCTTGAGTCACAGGTTGAGATGCCAGTGTCATGGCCACTACGTAAAAATTATGTCGGTATTGACATTTAATCGTTAAAACGGAAAAAAGTTAAATTAGCTTCAGCGCTCTTATTCATTTTCGGGAAAATGGAATTCGCTTAAAGCGAATCTTTTATCTACGTTATCTATTAGCTAATACATAGGTACGTATACTACGAGAACAGGTACATAATCCAAGTATACACCTACATTAGGTATATTTTCCACACGCGTGACTCACATCGCGGTAGCGTTCGCCGCTCTTTTCTTCGACGCAGTAATCCAATAATGTCCGATCAAGCCGGCCCGTTCCCGCCACAAGATGGCGGCCGCCGCGTCGTCACAAGAATTACGACAGTTTTCCCAGAGACGTGTCATTTTAAAGAGGGATCGCATTTAAATTCGAGCAGCGGCGCTCATTATATCACGACGTCTCTTAACATCTATCGCATTATTCGCGGAGAATTTTTTCATTGCCTGCTCCTGTTTAAATTCTCTCTCGGATGGAAATTTAATCAATGACGTCGCCAACTTGTAAGCTTGACACATTTTTCCCTTAAAGTTAATCCGGCCCTGCCGCCGCACGACTCTCTTCATGCCGTTCGTGATTTTGTGAGCTCTCCTCAATAAAATTGTTTGTTTTTTTTTTGTGAAACGCGAAAAAAACACGCAGTCTGAAAACGAACAATGCAAAAATCTATATTTGATTACAATCGGCATTATTTAAATTTATTATTTCCTGTCTATATTTTCAGATAACGATAGGAGTTTTTTTTTTCACATCCGGGCACATACAATTTAGGTTTTATCAGTATGTATGGCAAATAATATTTATCAAAATTTGCATTGAGTTTATATTTTGGTTTTATATGGTTTATAGGAAAATTAATAAAAAATATACTTTAAGCTCACTCAATTCAGCTAAATATTCTGTATTTTTTGTTTATTAGTGATTTTTCAAAGATGACAAAGTGTTGTTTTCTTTTAATTTATTTTAATCAGATGACTTTTATTAGTTATAAAATACATTTTTACAAAAATTTAAAATTTACTTACTAAAAAAAACAAGCTGAGGGTGCCTGAACGAGGCAAGATATCGAACGCTAACAACTGTCAAAATTATAGTGCAATTCTAGCCATGTAAATATAGGAACAATAGAATTTTATTGCGAATGCTTTGTTTAAATGCAATAAATATATCTTTCTAATACGTCTATATTTCTAGGCTTTGAGCGCACCAGTTTTAATGAAAACTGGAAATGCAGTTTATAATTACACATAAAAGTGCAAATTTTGAGTACGATTAAATTCGTAAATTCGTTGTTGAAATAAATTACGTACCCTAATGTACAGATATTACTTATCTTTTTCTTTAGTACTTTCTTTAGTACTTTCTTTATCGAACACAAGCAATCAATTTTACAATTTTAAAGTTTTTAGAACACCGTAATCACGATTACAAAAATAAATCGGTGTTTATCATAAAAATTGAAAAAAAATGATTAACAGACAAATTTTTGAATTATAAGAATTTTAATTTATATAAATTAACTTTGTAAACACCACTTATTTAGGATTTTTTTAAATTAATCTAAATGAACTTTTCTTATTAAGTAATTAAATTAGTTTAGAATTTATCAAATATTCTGATTCCAGAGAAATTTCCTAGTGCAGTAGTGACAGATTTTTTTTATATTTATGTCAGATTCCTCATCGGATATTGCTGCTTCTGTTTTTATACTCGTCATTTAAAAATCATTAAAAATAAAATTGAGCCTGTGCAAAACATTACTATACATCAACCGTCGTGAGATATGATTCATGCGAAAAAATATCACTCTCATTTGTATAAGGTACCATTGGCTCCATGAAAAAGATGAAGACAGATGATAAGAGAGTGAGATGATCATACCAAAGTAAATCTACTTTACTCGGTATACCCTGTTCTGTAGAAGTGCCTTCATTTTCAGAATCCACATCCCATTTTTCAGTATTGTACGGGCCCCATTAAACTTTCATGCCTTTTCCTCGTTTATAACCGAATGAAATGTAATGAATACGTCCGGCTCAAACTATTTGCATTTTAAATTGAACATTTTTGTTTGAAAAAAAATATTCGCAGTTAATTCGCGACAGCTGCAGTTTCATTGATATCGTTGTTTGTCTGATGCAAATTGTTTATTGGTTTCATTTTGATATGACCGGAAATTTTATTTTCGAAAATTTTCCGGGTTGGCTATGTTAATTATTTCAGAGTGAAGTTTTATTTGCTTTATCCTTTGGAAATATGAATCATATGAAATCATGTATTGAAAATATTTTAGTTTATTACAGATTCCACAACTGTGTATTATATACTCTTAAATTCACTAGATGTTTTGACATATTCTCATATAAGTAAAAATAAATTAAAGGGTAAACGCAATTAAAAATTATCCCCATATGAAAGTTTGCGAAATATTTCAGTTAATCAAAAAGACTTTATCGCTTGCAATATTCATAGCTAGATTCCTAACGAATGGTAAATATTTACAAATGGATGTCATCTTTTTTCAATGGAAAATTTGAGTAAAATTGAACAAAAAGTTGTGAAAGTAAAATTAAGATATCTAAACAAAAATTTGCGTTTTGCATGAAAAAATTTGTTTCGTCCGGTGGAGTCGCGTGACGTCATCCCTCGTACCCGGCCATGCGGATGCAGGACGTCACAGGCAAGTCGGAGGCCAATCATTCCACGCTAAAGTAAACTCACTTTAATATAATTTTTCTCTATTTATTGACAGATTTCAACCACTTTTTCACTGGTTTATTAGTTTTGATCAATATTTTAATTTTATTAAGTTATAAATAGAATTATCAACATCACGAAATTTCTCCATTTTCTTTGTTATACAGAAAAATCGACGGGCTAGGGATGTTTGTTACACAATATCGATTTTGCTTCGTCGCCGACTGCCACCTCTTGTCACGTCTCGGTATTAAAAATGTTAAGGATATTTTGAAACGGCATTTACAGGCGATAACAGAGCGGGCCGCGAGCGAAGCTCTGCGGCGGCATTTTATTCTTTATCGCCGGGATTTTGAGGGAAATTCGTTAAACGGATTTCGAAATTCTTTCGATAAGCTTCCCAGATAAGGCAGTTGAAGATAAGTCGGGAGTATTTTATTTATTTGAAAATGAATATTTTTATTCTACGTGCTTTTTCAGTATCAAAAATGGCCCTAATTCAATGAATTCTGTGCATGTAGGTATGTTGAATTTGATTTCGCTCAATATGCTATACCCTAAGTGTTTTTATTTTTCTCCTTTTTCTGTGAAGTCTCATTGAAATAACATAATATCCTCTGACGTTTATAACTAATAAAGATATTAAGTGACAAAGTTTGACTTTTCATTTTTCGATTTTTCTGGTGTGAGTTCATCGCCCTTGGGGTAAAATTTTCACAAAAATTGTGTTATATGTATACCTAATTTAGAATAATAGAATAAAATTTTCAACATCGGTCTTGTAATACAGTATAACTTATACATTTTATTTGTAATGTCTCTCAATCCAGCTATTTTTAATTGTTAAATTATGTGTGTTGATTAGAAACACATCTGAGCAGTAAATTTTGTACAAAAAATGTGTTGGGCAATGCAAACTCACAACTAATTAGGAAGGTCTTATTGATTGCGCAATACTCTTACCCGATGTTGATACTTCATCCATTATTCCACCTTATCCACATTATCCACATTAAACTCTAATAGGTGAATCACTAATAAAATGTTAGTCAATTCTGTATGCAGGGGTTGTTGACATTTGTACGGACAAATATGTATAAGTGTGCAGCCGCACACAGGCACACCTTAGAGGGAAGATTACTTGCAAATATTACATAACATTGTTTTACAGATAAATTAAAGAAATATTTTAAAAATTAATTTACATGCAGTGGGAAAATATAAATAATTAAAAAAAAAACTAAAATCCGTCAGCAAAATAATGTAAAAAGTTACGAATAATGTCATGCGACAGGTACACGTAAAGGCAGATTGAATAGAAGTCGAAACATTCGGCATTCATCAGGAGCATTTAAAAGTGTATAGACATAAGTTTTTTTTTAAATGCAGATGCGATTACAGAACACGTGCTGTAAAAATAGACCCGACTTGCTGGTATCCTAGACGGAACTTGAACCACCAAACACCGGATCACTGTGTAGGAGTCATAACCGCTACACCAACAAGCTACTCAGTAATAGAAGACGAGTCAGTTGAGGACGTTGGACCTCCCCATAAGTTACTGGTAGAAATATTAAATATTTAAATTTGCAGCTCGGCTGCCATCAATTTCCGACACGACGCTTCACACTCCGCAACGCGCGATCCCTCACAGCGCGCCCCGCCCACATATACACACGTCGCGATGGATGAGTTGGTGGAAAATGCGGTGTTAATGTAGCCGGCTGCCGCTCGCCTCATCGGTTATTCCGCCTTCGGCTTCCGCGGAAAATTCACTTAAATTTTTTTCTCCCGCCGCCCCGATGCGCGCGGCATTTTTATGCGCAAATGTTTTCTGCACTACGTATTCAAATGAGGGCGGCGTGCTCGGCCCCCGACAGGATGAAGGAGTGCCGGGCGGCGAAATGCGATTGAGCCACTTCATTTGTGACGTCGCTCGGCGACGGATCACGTGACGCGCGACGCTCATTCTTGCTCTAGGTGAACCTTGGTGTTTTCGAGTCGAAACATGGACCTGATAAGGAGAGAGACAGACATGACTTTGATATGTTGGCGTCGTACGCTGCCAATAGCATGGACCGCTAGACGAATAAGTTTCTCTATTCTTCAGAAACTCTATATTCGTCTTCTAGAATATTCGCCCATCTGTAGAAAGTCTGTAGAACCCTTTATTCGCGCTATCTATTTCTTAATTTCAAGGTTTTCTGCCATAATTGCTTAAATGTATTTCGCCGTTTCCCCGCAGGGATAGGCAGAGAGGATAGAACGCTATATTTTTCTATCTTGGCACACCACTTTTGCTTCGGCTACATTCATACAGCTTCTCAAGCGAGCTCTACGGTTGCTGAGGCTTTTAACAGAACCATCTTACAATATTTGTTGTATTTGATCATGCCAGGTCCTTCGCGGATGCCCTCTATTTCTGTTGCCTCCAACACTCGCCCCGTATATTTTCTTAACCATCTCGCTCATACGTTCTACATGACCAAACCATCTCAGCCAGCATTACATTCAATTCTAATTTTCATTCTAATTTTCATTCCTCACTCTATTTACCAAAGATTTTTCACATAAGCGCCTCAGTGACTGCATTTCCGCCGCATTCAGTCTACTTTCATTCCTTTTTTAGCAATTCCAGGCTTCACTTCCATACAAAACAGTTGGCTCTAGAAAGCCATTACAAATGTACCGCTAGTCTTGCTTCTTTTGATAGATTCTTATTGGCCATAATGGTACTCAGAGCACCATTAACTTTGTTACCCGAAGTCACTCTATCTTTGATATCATTCTCAGGCTTGCCGTCTCTACTAAATATACTTCCCATACATGTATGTGCATAGAAGTACATAAACTCGTTCACTTGTTCTAAGAATTCATTCTTTACATTTACATCACACTTATTTTTATTTTATTTTTTTATTATTTTGGATTCGACTTTTTTTTAAATTAGATCTAATTTTATTTTATTTTATGTTGGGCATCCAGTAGGGCAAAGGAGCTTAGGAAGGCCAGAATTAAGATGGAGTGACAACGTCCTCAAAGATATCTCTGCCTTAGAGCTTCGAAACTGGAGAGAGCTGGCACTAGACCGAGATGAGTGGAGGAAAATTATTGAGGAGGCCAAGACCCACCAAGGGTAGTAGTGCCAAAAATTATGATGATGATGATGTTGGGCATCCGCGAAAGACCTGATACGATCAGATACTTCAAAAATAGAGGACGGCCAAAACCTCACGTTAAAGGCCTCAACAACCATAGAGTATCATGATAAAATGTGTGAATGTAGCCAAAGAATGTAAAAAACTTCAATAACCTACCTACAGATATTAAGAAAATCGATGACTTACAACAATTAAAGAAAAAAATAAACCAACACTTTAGATCGATACAATTTGACAATGCATAACAAGACATATAGCTAAGGAACAAATAAGCCAAATCCAAAATAAACTAATAAAGTGTAAGCCCTTCACCAAGCACATGAGCAAGTCTCATTTTTGGAGAGGCAAAGCAATAAAATAAAATGTATCTAAGTAGATTGTAATAGACAAATGTATTATGATTTAAATGAAGTTTTAATATTAAATTTAAAAAAAATTAAAAAAAAAAAAAAAAAGCAAAAGCGGTGTGCCATGATAGAAGAATGTGGCATTCTATCCTCAAGATAAACTAACAATCCAGCACTAAGTCAAAAATAAAATAAAATGTTTCAGATACTCAAACACTCAACATTGATTTTCGTTTTGAAAAACTGATGATAATATTCAGGCTGTATTTGACGGAAGAACGGCCATCGCTGCGTGGGATTACGGGTCTAAAGGTCAGAGGTCCGAACCGTACCACCGCCTCCACCGGGTTTTAACATAATCCTAAATTAATATCATAATATTACGACCCGCTTAGACCTAGTTTGAGAAAATTAAACGAAGAGATGTGAAAATTTTTCCTTAACCCTTTCACAGCCACTAACAAACCATTAAAACGGGTATGAGAAAATTATATGAACACAATTATTTTATACTACGTTCTTTCATATGATCTTTGGTTTATTCATTCATCTTCATCCCCTTGTCCTAGTAGGGTCGGGGCCCAAAGAGTCGACAAGATGTTTCCATGTTCCCCTGTCTTGCGTTGCTTCTGTATGAGCCAACCAAACTAGACTAGTTTTCATACACATTTTTCTATTGCTTCTCGCACGCTTGTCCGGCCGCCGCGGTTGTCTGTACATCACCGCGTATCGTTAGGAATTTGTGTGATGATGTTTCGTGAATAAATATATTATTTTAAGCAATTTTTTAAACAATAGTCACAAATGGTTTAAATAATAAGTTAAATAATAATAACAAAAATAATAATAAATAATAACAAAAAGTTTAAATAATCACTCGTAAATTTTGTTGCAATTAAAGTTTCAAAGACATTTGACCAGAAAAATAATTTTCGGTATTATAAGGTTGTGAAATACAAATCAGTTTTCAGGCCAATGCGTCCTCAAATGTGACCTGCTCAAATCAAGTACTCTTGTTTGTTCATACGATTTTTCCCTATCTCTTCGCATGATTTTTTTGTTTTATTTATTAACATGCAGATTTTAAATAGATTGTTAGTGATCCTGATTGATTGAAGAAAATAAACTATAGAGGATCTAAATGAAACACCTTAAAACATTTCATAATTCTCACTTGAGAATATTCCACACGTAGGTACTCTGGTAAACTTTTTTCTATTTGAACTTTTTTAAATAATCATTAAAATCGCACGTTCGATTATCCGTGGTTTTCACTAGCCGTCAAGCACTAAAATGTTCGCTCATGTCCGTTGCCACGCAATTTATAAAAAATGTTTTCTCTCAAGTTTACAGGTATACTTTCATGTGTTCTATTGATTTCTATGCGTTTTCAATTTATTCTAAAATGTTTGGCCTCTCTTCTGTTGAGAGTCCATGTACTCGTCATAATCCAGATACGTATACTATCATCTACATATATACCTAACAATATTTATATGCACAGCCTTCCTAACCATACGTAACATAAAGACGAATATTCAAAAATGATCCATTTAAGCTTAGAAAACATTTGGAAAAGATTAATCTCCACAGAGCGGAATAAATTGCTTAAACTTTTTGGCACTTTCTGTCACAAATGTATAATTTCCTTACTGCGAACGGCAGACTTGACGTCGACGCAACATTGGCACAAATTTCATTTTACGTGATAAGTAAAATTCAGCGAAACAACCGGGCGGAAGGATATAAAGTGTACGGCCGTGTTATAAAATAATTCTGGAAATGACACGTCATAAACTCCACCCCCTTTACGATCGGGATGAGAATCACCGTCGGCGGTCGTTAGGGGGTTAAGCAGTATAAAGTGAATGTAGCGATGTTGCTTTAGGCACTTGATTGAATAAACTGCGCTATGAAAAATACTACGACATTTTTTGAAAACTCTAAATTGGCAACTACACAAATCAAATTTTCAGTTGGGTTAGGGAACAGAAATTGCATTTTTTTTTTCATAATTAATTTATTATCTATAAGTTTCTAACTTATAAATGTTAACATTCAAAAAAATATTATGAAACTTAGATTTCCTTGTGAAATTGCAATTTTGAAACAGAATTTTAGAATCAATTAGAAAAATATATAGAAAAAAATTAACTTTAGAAAAAATTAACTACTCCGTTTACTCCGCTAATTTTCCGTCCCACAAAAGTGTGATATAAGTTTCGCTAATTCAACCATTTAAGGTAATAAAAAGTTTCAGTCATATATTTCAATTTCAATTTCAATTTTAATTTTTATTTATTACATAATATGTACATTACAAACATTATGTTCAATGCATACATATTATTAACTTACATCTAAAAATATACATATACACATATACATACACATCTATATACACATATACATAAACACATATGTATACATACATATGTCGGGTATAAAAATAAAACCGCCAATATCTTGTTAACAAAATTGAGATAAACACTTGTTATTGTACACAAAGCGGTGATTTTAAAATTGAAATGCCTTTCATAATATTATTTTTCAATATACAAATATATTTTTAATAACAATTATCAATTATAAAACTACTATAATTTTATCATTATTTTTATTTTCTTAATAAACAAAGTCGCCTTTGAAGGTACACAATATAAATAAACAATAACTTCACAGAAGAAAGAAACTTCGACTAACAAAATAATGGGAGCAGGATGTATAATAGAATAAAACATTGCAAAAGTATACAGAACATGGAAAAAAAGATAAATACGCAAAAAAAATTATAAATCAAGTTTTCTGTGTAAGTAAAATCAGATAGTGCGATCACAATAATCACTGCATTGCTGAATATTGAAAAACAAAACAAACAAGAAAAAAGCCTTCCGAACAATTGTAAATCACTTTTTCGAAAACAAAAAAATGAGTTTATGGTGACATTATTAATATAATTAATTTTTCAGCTTAATTAATACGGAAACACTTTGTTTTCACCACTAATTTATTAAAAATATATATTTATTTTTATTTTTTTATTGTCTCTACTTCAATTTTTTGTTTTTTTTATTTTTAATCTTGGAGTATCGCTATGAAGGAACTATGGCACCGAAACTTGTTGATACCTTCAACAAATTAGTGGTGAAAGTGTTTACTTATTAATTAAGTTGAAAATCAAGTTAAAAATTTAAATTAAATTGAAAGAAGAAAATTTTCAATAAATGAATCAAATAAAGTAAATTTACATCTGAGAGATGAGCATATTCCTTCCCATGCCTTAATCTTAACGTAATTTGCTTGGTAATCATTTTCCAATACATCGTCCTCTGTTTTCGTCGATCGCATGCTGGTGTTTTTTTTTCTATACCCCTCGTAGGTTGTCTTATGTAAATGATACATCTTTCAGATTATCAATGGTAACAAAAAAATTTTTGCGAAAGATATTTTCTTCTGTGTTATATTTCTTATTGTTTTTTCAATAAATAATTGATTGGACTGTCCGAAAATGATAAAAATCACCTAATTTTATACGCAGACAATTTTTTCTCGTACGTTCATGCATACATAAAATAAGTTATTACTGAATACAAGGTCATTAAAACACAGGAGATTAGGAAGGCGAAAATTTAGTTGGAATGATAATGCTTGAAAATTTTTGAGGCGTATCGTTGAACCAGTTATAGAAAATGATTGTTAACTCTTCGAGAAGTGTTAAAATTGGAAGACTTATATAAACCTAAGTCGATTGACAAAAGCTTTTTCTTCTTTTTTCCTGGCGTTACACCCCTATGAAGTCTTCTTGCCACTAACAAATATTTTATTTCTGCGTTGTCAACTGGGGTCTTTGGGTGCGTGTTTTTTCTTTCTTATTTTACAAATTGAAATAATAAAAGCTTGTTTTTATTTGAATGTAGAATAAACATTATTCTGAGTAAACGATTTAATCATGTTATTATGGAGAAGTATATAGGTAATTACATAAAATTAGTTTATTTAAATGTTATAGATTCGTACCGTTAGCTTTTAGGAATATTGTAATGTTTAAATGATTTGATCGTTGGAAGATAATAAGATTGGAATATTGATGGGGAACGGAATATTGTTATAAGAAAGATCTTGAATTAAATTCGGGTAATGGTCATTGATGGTCTATCCGGCATTCATACGTAGAAGAGTCCTGAATGTAGATTTTAAAGAGATGACTATTAATGCAACAGTGGCAATGTTATCAAAGACACACATATTATGTAAATCCAGAAGTGAAGAGAAACGGCATGTCATAGAGATTAATGAAGGAAAATCTTTGGGGAGACCAGGGGCTATAAAGCCATTGGTGATGATAATAACGTCACTGTTTATTTACATACTTAATATTTTCCAATTCACAGCAAACCCTTGTGTCATGCATGCAAACAGCATGAAAAATGTACCGAAGTCACAAAAATTCTCAGATTTAACAAAGCGCTGCTGGAATATGAATGAAAAAAATACATTTTCATTATTACAATGAGCCATCGTGGTTTGTGTTTGACATTTTTATTACATTTACAAAATGAATAAAAAATAGAAGGAAGTTAATTCTTTTTTAATTTGGCCGTCATGCTCGTCATGTCAATCAACGTGGCTAGTACGAATTTAATTATTTGTTTCAATGAACAATGTCTAAGCTAAAAATTTCAGCTAAAAGCATTGAAAATGTCATAATTATTTTCATGTTACGTTTAAATGATCGATGGTCAATAATAATCTTTGATCAGATACACAATTTTATTAAACAAAGCAAATATCAATGATTCATATTTTTCCACATCATCAAAGAATATGAATATATTGTGAAAAATAAACGTTTTTTAATTTTGTAAGGTGAAACTGTTTTTTCTGAGCTGTCCATGGGATTCGTATCATATCATACCCTGTGATGGTCGACTTAGAGATAGATTTAATAAATTTAGAAAATCTTAAAATAATAATATTCAAAAAAGCCAAGTATGGACATCAAAAATATATTTCTTCTGTTTGGAATCGTTTAAAAGTAAAAGCCTGATATATTTCTTCTTAAGATTCTATGTATTACAAGAGGCTAACAAAATATTGAATATTCAGCTATACAAGTAATATTTCTTAGATCTTTATTATACCATATATATAATTCTGTGTTAAATTAATATCGTTTGCCAATCCTAATAGACTCGACCTTGTGAGTAGGTGCGAACGAGCCTTTATTATTTATGAATCGGAACAGCAAGTCTCGCGTGTAGCGGGTGCTTTACTGTTATTTTAACGAAACGGACCAATCACAGGCGCGCTTTGCCTTCGACGGGTTGAGCCGGAGGCCACCGTCCTGATGACTGAATCCGGCCAATGGTGAGCGCCGGCGGTGAGGTCATCGCGCATAGGATGAGTCACTGCACTAGCGTGGATTTCAGAGGTATGGTGAAATCGTTACTATAAAAGGAGCGAACACGATATACTCACCCCTTCAGTTCGAGACCAGACTTGCGAGCGGGAGCGCTGCCCAACAGACTACCGACGGAGCCCCGAGTTCCAGAACAGCATTTGCGGACGGAGTTGCTGCCCGGACGTATGGAGGAATCTACCATTCATCAGTACCAGAGAGGATCATACCGCCACTGTGTAACAGCTAAGGAACACATTTATATTATCTATCGATTAATTATTTTCACTATTGAAATGTATTTATTTTGGGAAGATTTAAAATCGGAGCAATAATGTATAATTAATATCACGATTTCTTGTGTGATCTTGGCTCAATTCGTACGGGAATATCTCCCAAACGAATATATTTTGATGCATGGGGATTTTCATACCAGTTGTATTAACAATTGATTTTACGGAGCTCTATAAGCAGTGCTTAATAGATTCATAATAATTGTCGACGCGTTATGTATTGCATAACCAGATATCAATCCAAATCGTACGAGAAATTCGTCCGAACGAATATATTTTAAAGTATGGGGATTTTCATACTATTTGTACTAACAATTGAATACACATAATTCTATAAGAAACGCTTAGTAGCCTTATAAAAATTGTATTGCATAAGTATTGCGCAATCCGGTCTTCAGCTAACTCTTTATGATTTGAGTACCTCGGTACATCTGGCTTAACAAGTAGCTTCAGAACGACGAGTAAAGGACAGAATGGGGAGATCTAACTAAAGATTGGGGATATCTGGTTTGTGTTAGCCTAGCTGGCTGAGGGGTGGATGATTGCCGGCACTTGGGCGTGGAACCCGCACAAGCCCCTGCAGGGCCCCTTAAAGGCGGGGTCATCCTTGTTGCTCGGGGTCGTCAATAAACCGACCACCTAACCTCATCTGGCGCAAACTACTTAAACCAACAAAAAGGTTCCCTATGTCTTTGGAAGGATTTCCATGCTTGAATGCTGTAAAACCTTGATAGAAAACGTTTACTTCTATTTCGTCCTCTGTAAGAAAGACAGGGCCAGAATAAATATAAAAATCATTCAATCATATGGAATAGCTGGGATATTATAAATATGTTACTAACACTCTAACATTTGTCCAAAGTAAATGTTGCAAGATGCAGAATCGTGGGACGCCGCTCTGAAAAGGCATAATGAGATTGCACAATAATTTGTAACATCGCTGACTATGCCCGCAAAGGAGGCTAATGTCGTCATCAATTTGTACCAAAAGAGTACGTGATTCTTCAAACACCGGCCTAAAAGAAAGGCGCCTCAAGACAACACCCATCATCAGAAACTCGTACCAAAAGAGTACGTACATCTCAATTATAAGCCTAAAAGAGAGGCGTCACAGGATCACATCTCGTAAAGAAGAGATAGAGTCTCGGGTTGCAGTAAGTTCCGGAGGAACAAGGGGGGCCGTTTAGTCACTTAGGAAGTCGGTCACCGGGTTTAGGCGGGCGCGGAGCCTCAACCCCTCTCAGCAGAGATGCTGAGGGTTTAAAAAACCAAAATTTAGCATTTAAAGAAACTATTATTTCATATAAACTCACGGGCTGTTGTAGAATCCTTTCGAACAAACCATCCCCGAGACCTTATCTACTTATTTATAAAGAAGTTTCGCTTCAAAAATGTCGTATTTCGTAAATAGAAAATATATGTATTATTTTCTCACGCAATTAATATGAACAGGTTCATGCACGTCTAAGACGAAACCATTCAAGGTAAGAATTTGCTAATACAAAGTGTTTATGATTATTAATTTCAATGTTATTTAATATGTGTGAATTTTTCCCTTTGCGCCGTTCGAACGATTTTACTGGTTTGTCTCAAATCGAAAATGTTTTATTTCTAATACACGAATTCTTCTGGTGAAAGTATTTTATTGTAACATAAATGTATAGATTATTAGGTTCGTTAGATGTTTTTATTACGTAATATTATGCAATTGTTTCCACACTGCTCCTATAAAAGAATTTGAAGTTATTACGATACACAACGGGGTCATTCATCCATTAGACGATTCATGTGCCAATTCAACGACGTATTACGAATAGTATATATTGTATTTATCGAGATTTAGTCGCATTTATTATTTCTAGTGAGGTTTTTAGTATTGGTTCCAGGCGCCATTATGAGGCGGAAATAGTTCATATTCATAGCCCGACTGCAATAGGTATTTTTGTCGCGTAAGAGGTAGCACTTTTAGAAATGTAACTATGTTTTATGTTTCGTCCCTGACGGACAGGATGGTATAGCTGTGGCTATTTAGGTAATATACTTAGTAAATGCAAAGGGCATTAGGTATTTTCAATATAGTATGCGAACCCAAGATGATAGAAATATTTTTAGTTAATATTTTTAGTTAATATTTTTAGTTAAAGCATTCAAAAGCGCAATTTTCACAGAATAATTATTTCCAGTTAATAATATATATTTTAGTTAAATGTATAGTTAGCACAAGCAGAGTATTAATATTGTATAGAATACATTATTTATAATATTTCAAGAAGGTATAATATTTTATTCCGCGATCCTTTTATAGTTACAGCGTATCTGTCGACCTCAGCCGTTGCCACCCGCGCCATACAACTATTTTCGCTAACATCATACGGCAAATGACTTTATTCATTGCAATGAAATTTATATTATTTAATATTATTTTCCGTGACGTATTTTGACGGGTCACCCCATAGGATTCATCACATTGTTAGCCGCGGCCAGGAGTTGGCAGATTAATTGAATGTAGTAGCTAAAATTAAATATCAACTCGCGGCGATTAAGCAACGGCCTTTTAAATAAATTATTAATACAAAATTCATCGTTAGTACGTTAGAGGTCCCACTATCACGCAGACTCATCACAACCCTGCCAACATCACTCATGTAGTCAATTACTTCTTCTTATTCTACCCCTTATCCTATTAGATCGGGATCTCTGCCCGTTTAGGAGGTTCCAACTCTTCCTATCTTGGGCTGCGATCTCCACGTCAGCCCTATTTAATTGCAACATCGCTTCGCAGCAGTCCTTCAACTGTTTCCGCCACCTCCGCCTAGGACGGCCCCCTGGTCTTCAGCCTTCTGGTCTTGCCTGGAATATCCACTTTGGCAGTCTATCCACAAGATATGTCGCAGTCACCGTAGCTGTGTTTTCGCGATAAATGTCGATAAGAGTTCCACTTCGAGACATTCTCTAAATTGCGTGTTTCTGATTTTGTCCCATCTGTTAACTCCTACTATTCCTCGTAGAAATCCCATCTCGGCGGCCTATAGCCTTGAGCTGGTTCTTTCGGTCAAGATCCAGTGCTCGTGGGCACACACTAGGGTTGACCTGAAAACTGATTTGAATACTGCCAACTTTGCTCGTTGGCTGAGCTCCGCTTTTCTAAATACGGATAGTACAGGGATAGTACTACCTGGCTTGCGGTTCCTACAACATATGCATTAATAAAAATAACTACCTTGTGGCTTACTCAAATACACGGTTATATAAATCTAATTATTAAAACCACTTGATTGTACTGCAAATGTAATATTTTGTGTATAAGTATCTAACTGTTACTTTATTCATACAATATACAGGACAATAGTAATGATTGCCCTGAAACATTTTTCCCATAATCTCTTTTTCGCTTTCAAAAACGTGCCATAAGTACTTATAAAAGGTATATTGTATTTTTATGACACTAGTTTATACGTCGGAAAGAAAATAAAATATTTGTGTATGTATATGTATTTGTAAGAATATACAGATATTCACAAATTCATACTCACACACTTTCACTTTACCGCACTTGCTGTATTTACATTTCACATATTATTTGTACCAGAAAGCACGTTTGAGGTAAATATAAGTAAGTACGTTGATTAATTTATTTAATATTAATTTTTATGCGCGTATTCGTTTGTGAGAGATTATTTTAAATAAATAATCTCTCACGAATACCTCCACAACAATTTTGTTATATCGCACTTGTTTAATTTCCATCAAAATATTATTTTAAACTAGTAAATTTTATTTATTTCAACAAAATAATGATAAAATAAAAAATAACGTATTTAAAGTGTTAAGGTTCTTATTACTGTTGTGTTATATAAAACGGATATTTTATATAAACCGTAAATTTAAGGTTTCTGTAAAATATCTGTTTTATTTAACACAAAAATATAACATATTTTCTACGCTACTTTTCTACACTACGCTACACTACTAGAATATTTCTATCAAAAATAAAGCATGGTGGAGCCATGGAATAAAAAGAAATGGAATATGTGTAGTTAATAAGGTGTTATTTAAGACATTCTTCTCTGTTTAGTGGCCAAATTGAAAAAACACATTTTCACAAATTCCCATAACCCATGACCGTTAGAATAAAATGTTGATATGATCAATTAATTCCTTCATTCATATTCTTGAAATGCATAATTACATTTTTGCTTGGAAGCAGCACAGAAGTCTCCATCTAGTGGTGTCTTGGGCAACCTCATGCGATAGCCAGAACGCACACCAAATCTGGTCGAGTTACCTCGCGGATGGGGACGGATTAGGGGGTACAAGTACCAGGCTTCTTTCTTTGATGGCTTTCCTGACTCCATCTGACGTCATCTCTGCCATTCATTATTAATAATACTCGCGAAGCATTACGAAACCTGCGTGTTCATCCTTAAATGTCTGTATTAAATACTTAACAAATTCAGGTTTGGGGATTAAATTTTTTTTTTGGAAGTACCTTTTTTCCTGAATTCCATAACATTGCTTTAAGAGATACAAAGGATGTGCTTGGAGAAATTATAGCTAAGGTTACAGCACTTCCAGCAACCCACCACGTTCTTGTCTGCAGCATTTTATATGGTGTCTTCATATTTGTAGACCACAGAGTATAAAATTGTACAAAGATGAACTAAACCACTTCTTTAAGCGAGGGGATTGAGACACAGTGGAAGTTTATCCCACCTCGCTTATATTTAAGACACATTTAAAATACAATCTTCTCAAGTAAGATCGTATTTTTATAATAAAACGCGACTTGTTTACTACATCATTAAACATTTCAAGAAAATTAAGTTTAATTGTTTCAAAATAATAAGCTCCAAGTAATTATTATAAACAAGTCAAACGTATTGGAACCAGACTGTGTACCAATAAATCAACTTTAGTTCATGTGTTTATAATTTGGTGTCTGCGGGGTTGACGAATAATCAAATAAATCAGAATTATTAATAAGGTTTAGACCAAAATTACAGGCGCCAGCAGTTTTAATAATAAACTAAAATTAAATTTTATTGCTTTAGAGAGGGATTATTTGGGCAGTTAACTCGAGTCCAGGCATGTGCACTGCAATACATCGAAAAATATTAACGCAAATTTCTAGATAGCATAGAATTATTGGAAAATAAATCATTCCAAATATTTGTCTGTTTTGTTTAAAATGTCAATAGTACTACGATAATTATTGCGCTGGGAATATATTATCGGATAAATGTGACATTTTCATTATTTTCTATAAATTAACGTCCAGCTTTTTATGGATAATTTGCATGATAGCATTGGTCAAAAATTATATAGATACCCTGAAGCACACGTAAATAATTACATTTTATATACCGTAACGATATGTACAGTAATCGGAAAGAATTACACGTAATCATTAATTTTACAGTACTTTACACCTTTTGCACTAATATTGGAAGATATTAGAAGGATCCACACGAATCTCGTAACGACTCGAAACATCGAGAAAGACATACACCTATAAATATCAGGAGTGCCGCGATGCGTGAGTCAGGTTGAGTGAGGTTTAACCAGAGAGATATTAACAACGGAGCGAGAACAGTGTAGCCGATTGAAATAACGTGAGAAATTGAACAGAATATTCAAGAAAGTGATCTATGCAAGTGAATCATCTTGTGATATGATTATAGAAATATAGAGAACTTTATTTTAAGAAAAGTATTGCGACATTATTCGAGAAGATATTTTATTTTGATCTTCACTATACAAAATATCTCTAAAATAGACTCGGAACGGAAAAATGAACAGGATGGCACTGTGCCACTCCCTCCTCAATTATGTGAGCATAACTTGGACAGAGCAGCTTGTAACATTATAGAAAAGTAACATTATAGAGCAACTTGTAACATTCCTGAAACCAATCCCGTAAAATGGTATTGAGAGTTTTTCATAAAAAACCCTTCCGCTCTTCTTCCAAAGAACTTTTCAAAAAACGTAACATCCTGGATATTATACAGATGTATTAACTTAACACATCTAAGTACTTTTACCGACATAACAATATCATAAGCAAACTGCCCTGATCTAATGCTTCAAGCACCAAAAAAATTCAATGGTGTAAACAAAAATGTGAAAAGTTGCATATTTTTGGACTAAAGTGAAGCTCTGGCTTCACTAAAAGAAAACAAGTTATTTACGAAATCTCCTAAAAGTAAGACACGATAAGAAAATTTTGCAACGTCATTAATAAGGATAATTAATTAATTAGGATTGCTTTGAACCGAAATAGCACTACCTGTTATAATACTAGTGTATCAGGTAGAGTAAGTAGTTTGTGACTATCAAAATAATTATTTGTTTTGAATACTTCTACTTCTTCTTCAACTTTATGTAGACTCAAGGGTCTTTATGCAGGAATTTCCTATTGTGATGCTGAATATCTCCTTGGTGAACGCGGTCCATCTGGTAGATGCGCCATGCAGAGCTATGTATGGTAATCTTGTTACACTCATTCTCTGTAAGTACTGGTTCTAGTATCGTCGAAGCTGTCACCTCCCATCTGACCACATCCTCGCAGGAGGAGTACAGCAATCCGGGAGGTCTGTGAAGTTCAAGTTGTGTTTTTAAATACGTGACTAGAAAATTCAGAGAATTATTTTATTCTCAAATAAGGCTTTCTCACGGTTAATTCGTATTTTTTTCACAATCTTAGCTAGTTATTATTTCATAAATACAATATGTTTTTAAATTGCTGACGTCACCCTGAAATAAATCAGAAATATATCTTTCATACAAGTTTAATAATATCGTAAAACTACTTCTTTTAGTAATGGAGTTATTCCTGTTTACATAAACAATTTTTTAACGCGAGAGTCATGTGGACGTAACGCATGACTTTTGTGCCCATTACCTGCGTGGTGGGAGATTTATACCGGCGCGACCCACCTTTTTACGACACACCCTCCGCGCTGGCCTCTGGCACATTTCAGCGGAGAAGGTCGGCGGTAAGACAGGATAAAAAGCATAAACAAAGGGCGTAATGCGTCCCCGGCGTGTCCATATTTTAGCTAAGGGGGACCATACAAAAACGTTTGAGAACCTCCGGGAATATGCATAGTCGTTGAAAGTTTCGGGTAGACCGTGATTTTTGAAAGGATTTTCGCCCGTGACTGTAGTAACCAACAAAAAATATGGTTACCGAGACAGCGGGCGTAAATCTTGATAATGAAGAAGAACACAACTCTAAGCTATAAAGTTTTCAAGTCCTTAACAGTAGACACATATCGTCACTTTCTCGTGGAGTAGTCTCAAAGTATTGAACGCCCTGATGTTCTACGAATTCTCTTCTTCAAGCGCAACATATATCTGCTGGAAATTTACTTAGTTTTTTAATATTTTTTAAATTCATATGTTTATTTATTTTGTTTATAGCTGGTAATATGGAATTTTTGATATTTTCAATTACAGAATTTAAAATATTATTATTTAAAAATACGACTTTTCCACAATACTTTTCAATATCAATAACATCCCATAGCATTACGAAGGGACCATTGGCCCCGAAACATGATTAAAAAAAATCGTAATTATAATAAAATGTTTTTTTTCATTAACGAAAATAGGTGTTTTTTCAGAGGTTTAACTCTGAGAATTTTAAAATGAAATAAAACACAGAAATCGGAAAACCTCTTAATTTGCACTCACATAATAACAATATACCTTTCTTCCTCTCGCCCCCAACAGATGTCGCCTTCGAGCTTTTAAAATAACACTTATAAACAATGTAAATAGTTGAGGCCGTCGCATGAAGATTTCGCTCTAACAAACACCTATCCGAGTAAGTATTCAAATTTGTTTGTTCAAGGTTTCCCGACACACTTGCGGGCGGGAGAGAAAAAATATAATCTGTCGGCGACCTCCGTAATATTCGAACCGACATCAATATGTCAAGATCCAGACTCCTCCGTCTCATTGTGTCGCCGGGTTATTTGTTACACTTCCTTTCTTCGGCGAAATTCCATTCCGGCCATTGTGCGGCCATTCACGGCGGCACAATATCCTCTTTGAAGTCCTTCTGGACGTGTTGAGGGCAACAGACAATGGAGGCGCGTCCTGATCCGCGCCCTTCCTGCAGAAAAAATCACCCCGCCGCAGGGCCCGGAGAGGGGGAGAGGTAGAGAGGGGGGGAAGGGAGAGGGGGAGGGGTGGCCGGGTGAAAATGGATACGAAAAAATACACACCAAATAATTGAGACAAAAAATTTTGGATTTCAAATTTTTGCGGGGTCTGACGAACGCCGCGTTCATCATTCGCGTCCAACCCTTATCATGAGCATTAATTTAAAAACTGAAAAACAAACACTTTGATTAATTTAACGCCAACCGGTTTCTGTACTACTGTATCTTGCTTACTTACCATCGTGCAGTTTCCCCGTGTGGGTAGGCAGAGAGGATGGAGCGCCACACTCTTCTGTCCTGATGCACAGCTCTCACCTCATCATATTCGTACATCTGTTAGAAGCCTCGACATAATTAAGATCGATTATTGTTGAGGAATCTAACAAGACCGTCTTCCGGTATCTACTGTATCTTTTCGTGTTTATTTGTTTCTTACGCGGTAAAAATGCTCAAAAAAAGAAGTGATTTTTTAAATAGACAATTAAAAATTATAACATGAAAGAAAATAATATTAATTAAATATCAAGATGTAAAAAGAGAAGATAAGTATAACGCTGATAAATACAATAAAAATTAACAAAATTAACTAATTTAAATAAATAAACAACAATTAATTTAAAAGGAATTAAACTAAAAAAGACAAATACTGTAACGTACCTACCTGTACACCTAAGCTAAATACCTGACTATAAAGTTTAATAATATAAGTTTTACGAAAAGCCCAAAGCTTGAGACTTTAAGCTACCGCATCGAATTAAGCTTTATTACGACTTTTGTGACTTTTAAGCACACACTTTATGCTTTAAGCTTCTAGATAAAAACTTAAATCGAACTTAGAACTTCGGAAGTATATTTACATGAAAGCTAATATTATTTTTCTTTTCGTTAAGAATTTATATTTTCAAAATTGGCCAGACGTGATCTATCTAGTGGTTAGGAAAATTCCCCCTCCGTTGTGTCCGTAGCTATCCAAAATTCTTTTGATATGTGGTGAGAATCGTATTCTTACTAACGCGACTAGACTAAAATAGATCGAATTCTTACCTAACTATGGAAATAACAAACGCACGTAACTAATCCGTACTCGTCCTTCTAGAAACCGCTCTAGAATTCTACAGTTTCGCCTATATGAGAGATAGCCGATATCGTCCACCTCCGGAGTCGGCCTAAAAGCCAACTATATGCGGCGAAGCTGAGGAATAAACGCTAGTAGCTAAACTCCCTTACATCGTACCGCCATAACTATAATACTACCGGGGTTAAAATACTGTAATATAAAACAATACAATCGTTGCCAAGTTAACGGCATACGCTAAAGATTCCGCCCGCTTTGATTATCAACATCTCATAATAGCAGCTTAGAACAGTGTCAGCACAACCACATGCGGCACCCATTTATGACAGATTTACAAGATATAATAGCATACGTTATATTCAAAACACAAGTAAGAAACCTACCAATAGCGCATCCCACGTTGTCCGATCTGCTCAATCTGTTCATAGTACATAGTGGAAAGAGTAAATATTTATATTCATAACAACTAGGCGCAACAGAGGCTCAGGGCAAGCTTTGTCTGACATTATCGCAGCCCGAGATTCTAAGGGAATGGAAGATACAGATTTGTAAGTGAAATTTAAGAAGTGTCTAACCACTTCTGTTCAAACGTGGATTCTAGATGCCCCCCCCCCCCTGTAGGGGGGAGGGGGATGCGGCCCCAGAGCATCGCCGCATCCGGTGGTTAACTCCTGTTTAGACATAACCTCCCACACTAAGCTGCAGACCAAGATCAAGCCGAGACTCTATTGCTCCTGCTGGAATCCCCCGAAGTCCTCGCTTCCCGGCGACAAACATATCAGGAAGAAATCCCGCGTCTGATATTAAGGTTTGTATATTGTCCCGCGGGGCAGTCAAATTGACTGGTGTATATGATGAGGATCCCACGTTGCGGCTACATGAGCCGGATTATTATGATGTTTACTGCTGATTAAAGGGCTGAATGAACTAACTGGGTGACTGGAAAAGACTCTCCCTTGAGCGCGTCAGTCAGAGCCATGTTAGCATCGCCAAATATAGTTGATGTGATTGATCCCACGGTGTAGTCTTATTGACTAGAGATATTAAATGATGGTAAAACAGCATGATTATTACAGTTGATTGTGAAGTTCCTGATATGTTTCTCGCTGGCCGGGAAGGGAGAACCCCGAAGGTCTCTGTATACAGCAAGTTAGAAAAGGTGGTGAATGATGAGTATGATGGTGTTAGTAATGCCATCGCGCTCCTGAATGCGGTCCCGATCATAAAAGTTGATTGTTAAACTGCTAACAGATCTCGTTCATTAAAGCGGTCCCGAGCACAGTATTGATTGTCGCACTGCTACCTGCATCTTATAATTTCTCGTTCATGAGGCACGTCCTATCTCGTCCTTGAGTACGGAGTTAATACATTCATAAACATTCATAAACAGAGCCCGAGCTCGTCGCACCAAGGGGCCCGAAAAGACGTGAGAGGTTCTTCCCCTTAGATGTTAGAGGGGTAACCGCATCAAGACCTTCAGACCATCCTGTAATTCTTGGCTTTAAAACCCAGTCACAACCGGGTAGATACAGTTAAGATGGCCCTACCTAGTCCCTGACCTAAGGTGTCTCTCCAATCTAATCAGACTCCATAGCCGAGAACGCGCGCTCCGACATTCGACCCTGTCTTGCCACGCGAGTAGATCCAACTTCATCTTTTTCCACAATCGAAATTCTGCCTCCCAAGATCACGGGGCGTGAAAGACGTACGACTCCTCGCCTCCCGACCATGAAGAGACGAACTTCCCCATTCGGTTCTCGTTCATTATCCCATTTATAATCCCCGCGTGCCTAACCTTAAGAGTCTAGCGCCGGTAATAAGATCTCATTATGCTACGTTGGAAGTTAATATTGCACAACCGGGCGAAATACCTATTTTCCGCGAACCTATTCAATTTGTAAAACGCAATAATATGTATTTATATATGTTAGTAAAACGTTTGAAATGCAGAATGCACGTATGATGACCTCGCTTCTATCCTAAAGATAATTAAGATATAATCCCGACGTTACGTCCCGACATCAGTACTAATTTGTTTCCGCGTCCGTTACCGTCGAACTCTGAACCCACGTAATGAAATGAATAGTGACCATGTGACAATGACAAATTATATAGCACGAACATTCCATTTGTTACACATAAGAAAACATCAGGAATAAATAATATTAAAGGTTCTTATCTTAGTTCTGTAGTTGGTCTGCTTCCGAGATGGCATCCAGATCCGAAGTCATATAACGGGTCCTCTCCAAAATTGGGCAATTACCAGCGCCTGTGTAGCCCTTATTTCCCTTGTATATATATTTTAATATCAGCGCCTGTAAAACTGTATTAGATCCTAGAAACAAGAAAACTATTCCCTCTACGCCGAGCACATGCAGAACATAAACCCCCTCAATCTAGTTCATCCACGGTTAAGAAAAAAGGCGAAAGAATAGTAATAGTAAAAGGTCCCAACAGAAGTTGAAGTTCCCTGTAAACTGTCCATATCCTCTAGTTGCGCCTGTGTTTTCCAATAACAACTTTCCAGTCATGTATTTAAAGTATGCTTGCGTCCCGCCGACTGGACGCCTGTGTTTTCCAATAACAACTTTCCAGTCATGTATTTAACATAACGTCCTCCTTGTGTGTATGTGTGCTGCAATATCTGTCATCCAGTTAGTGATTCCCAAAATAGTGTTTTCCTTGTATATATATATATATATTTCAATATCAGCACCTGTAAAACTGTATTAGATCCTAGAAACAAGAAAACTATTCCCTCTACGCCAAGCACATACAGAACATAAGCCCTTTCAAACTAGTTCATCTACGCCGTATAGTGATATCACAAGCAGACATAAACAATACAATTACAAGTATGCTTGCGTTCTCCCCCACCTTGGTGGAAATATTCGCATTCGTATTCACCGAATAGTAGGCGTAACATTCGTATTCGCGACGGTAGTATTCGTTGCATCAAGGTTATTGTATTTACAAATATGTTCAAGTTCCCCTCCCCCACCTTGGTGGAAATATTCGCGTTCGTATTCACCGAATAGTAAGCCTGATATTCGTATTCGTGAAGGTAGTATTCGTTGCATCACTCTCAATAATAAAATCATATAGATAAATAATTACGGTAACTCATAAAAATATGATATTACTTATATTAAACGAACAAAGCAAAACATTCTGTCATATAAGTAAATAACGTGATCACGGAAGACCGAAGGTTAACTACCCCTGAACAAACCGCGAACTGCCCACAATAATGGCAAATGTTGTAGAAACATTTCAAATATCTAATATTGAATGAGTAAAAACAATGTCATATGAATAACTATCGCGATTACGGATGGCCGAAGGTTAACCACCCCTGAACACACCGCGAACTGCCCACAATAGTGAATAATGTTCTAGAAAACATTTCAAATATCTAATATTGAATGAATAAACAATGTCATATGAAGAACTATCACGGCTGCGGAAGACCGAAGGTTAACTACCCCTGATCTAACCGCAAACGACCCACAATAATGGAATATGTTGTAAAAAAAAAACATTTCAAATATCTAATATTGAATGAATAAAACCAATGTCATATGAATAACTATCGCTATTAAGGAATATATACAATTCGAAACACGTCTTTATAAGAACTTGATAGGAACAAATCGTGTTTTCAACGATTGCCTAATGATACGCAATACAAACATGTAACGAGTTCAAATAAACCACACATTCATGTTTTAATAAAATAAATATAAAATCCAGATGCATTTTTAAAATATATTGTTAGTAAGAAACTCCTCGCACGATCTACACAAATCATATAGAAATCCGTGTATTCAATCGCCAGTATAGATAACAAAGCATTCGTTAGCATAAGAATACATCCGCCCTGAAGAACCTCTCGCACATTCCGAACCTCGCGACATTGAATATACATAATTATTCTGAATTTAAATCCCACAAACAAACACGAAACACCCTTCGTCAGTAAAGTATTCCATTTTAAAGCCTTTATATCTTTGGTAATATATGAATATCAAATTTAAGTGATTTTTCATATGAACAGCGACAGAATTATATATTTCATAAGCGTTATGCAATAATTTGAATAACTATCACAGTCGCCATATTACGATTTCTTGTACATTAAATCCGAAGCGCGTATAGTAATAATTATCCCTAGGCCCAAAATACGTAACAAAACAATCCACAACATGTATCTTGTTCAAATAAACCACATAAATACTCCGATCCCAATTATTTCCAAACAATACAAATCATATAGAAATCCGTGTATTCAATCGCCAGTATAGATAACAAAGCATTCTTTTGCATAATTGAAAGTTACACAAGTATTAGGAAAGAACGCCCGCTGGATTATCACGCAAAACTATGAATTATTAAATCTGATGAGCGCTTAGTAATATAAGGTTCCAAATATGATACACACAAAAGGCAATAGGAATAAATAACATTGGAAATGCTTATCTGTTCACTGTTCCAATTCTCTTTGAATTATTATCAACCTCTGGCTTTTTCCCTCGATCCAGCCAAATTATCTTCCTTACTTCGGACTCTCCTCGACAAAGCCTCCGCCGACCTTCAAGCTGAAAACTCAAGTGCCGCTTTCTAATTTGTAACGCCTAAAAATAGTCCCTATCTCGCGCCATCTTTGATTCCAACTAGCGTGTAAAGGTAAAGTCTAACTCAGAAAGCCTCTGATTCGTCGAATTCGTTCCGCGAATCCACGTTCCTGATTGGCTCGCTTCATCAGAATCATATAACATAAAGCCCGCTTTACACGCCCGCGTGCAGAAATAATAACGCTCGCCCGCACCTACTTATCCGGCAGATAGATATTTTCGTATAATTTTTCAGCAATGTCTATTTGAATAGGCCAATATCGTTACAATACCAAATATAATACTGATAATTATAGATTATTGAATTTATCAGACAGATACTTTTTAAAACTGGTTAGTGAATGAGAAAACATTATCGGATGAGTTACAATACTCATTAACAATACGCCAAGGGGCCTATTGGAAGTGCTAATGCTATGCTGAAGAATATTACTCTGGACATTGATCTGCTCCATGTCTCTGAGAGGATTTTCCGAAGCAGGATTCTCCTACACCTTCTATATCAATGAATTTATATACGTTTGATATTTTGTTGTTTGTATATTTTCTCACTTGTTAATAATATTTACGAATTAAACATATGTTTGTAATGTAAATATTATATTAAAAATAAATAAATTGAATTGAATTGAAATTGAATTGAATTTCCCAATCTGCGAAGCCTTATGACAGTTTGATTGTAGCATTAATTTGTATTGATATTATTGCAAGGAAATATTATACTTTTTCCACTGCTCCCAAAAGGAATGATGGAAAATTAGCTGGGTTAGATAGAGACTCTTGAAATTATTATTATTAACGATTTTGAAGAGTAATACATAATAATAAGTAAAAATAATAATTATACAATCAAATAATTTCTTATCTAAATAGAGGCATCGGAAAAATATATTTGATGCATCAATCTTAAAAATTTGTGCTGGACAATATTATTAGAATGAGCAGCTATGTTTTATTTAAAAATATAATTTTTTTATAAACCACTTTGTTTTAACGTCGATTTATTTTAATTTAACTGTGCGCACTTTTCGTACAATAAAATATATAAATAAATCAACTGTCGGGAAAACATTACTTATGCGAAGTGTTAAAATCTTTTTAACAGTGGGCTCTGGCATCGTAATATTTACACAGATTATTAATTTCAAGCTCAACGCAACTATTTTAAGGCAACAACTTCATTTCCACTTTTGATATTTTTGTGATGTTTGATAATCGTTTCATATTTTTCGGTTTAATAAATGATTTCAAAAAAAGTCACGAAATCTACACAGAGAAAAAAAATGTGTGCGTAGAATTTTAAAAAGTATAATAATTTTAATGAGGAATAAAAATTTCAATTTATTGAGACTCGCATAGAATAAATAATTTGTGATGACATGGCGACGATGACTACGTATTTGTCATTCTTAAAAGGAACAATGGCGTTTTTCATTAAAATATTAAATTAGAGAACACAAAATTAATATTTTTAATAATAACATTAAAATCTTGATATAATTTAACATATTGATAATAATTATTAATAAACCATTTTTAAAACTTTCTAGGTGCCTATAGATTATATTTATTTAATAAAAATACCTACTGTCCGCTTTTAACCAAAATTTATTATCTTCATTTACTAGTATCAGCTGATGAAGGACATCGACAGAATTATTGCAATTATTAAAAGATAGTTCGGGGAGCCGAAATTTGGGGAAGAGGTCATGGAGAGCATGGATGCAAAACGGTCCATGACAATGCTATCAAACGTAAAATCTCATTTGCTCATCTCGTTTCTTATCCGAGACAATTCTAACAAAATCCATGTGGAAATTATTTTAAAACTTTTCAGACTATCCGAGGAGACAACCCGAGTACCAAGCCGGAGTGTGCCCCATTAGAGGTCGCTCACACCGAAGATCAATAAAATTTCCATGTTCTTAGTTTTCCAGTCCAATTTACGTCTGGCGAGGATTGCCTGAAATGTCAATACCGAAGGCGAATTTACAGTTTGTCTTTCTGATAGGAGAGTCCATCGAGTTCTTGATTTGTCTCCAGTGAATGCTTTTGAGACACAGCTGTCATCGACATTCGTGAAACATGTAAAATGGCGAAACATGTAAAAATCAAATTTCTAAAATTCGTTTGGGAAAAACAAAGCTCTAAATATAATAAAAATGTGATGAAAAAAATATCATCTTAACGTTTATTTATAAAATACACTAAATGAGAATATCTCCATTTTATTATGTGTTTTGATTTGATTTTATAGATAATTTAATGTAATATTATTGATTGATATGGCAGTTACTTTGTGGTGCAACATGATTATTTCATTTACGCTTAATTAAACTGTGTACTATACATACTCGCCGTCACTTATATTATTGCGAAAGGAGCAGTACTTTTAATCTTCATACCAACCTACCCGATATTGACATATTTGTTATTTTCACTTGCGAAAAAATTGAAATATTTATTCAATACAGTCAAATTTAAAAAAAAAATCTAATTGTGTGACCTAAAATGTATCGATTTATGGTGCAAGTGGCAAAGAATTATTTCGAATTACAAATTACTGTGGATTATCGAGGTTAATCTACTATGAAATTATTATTTTGGGACCTTTTTCTTTAAAAGTGTCGAATTATGTGGAAATTCGAATTATCGGGGTTTTACTGTACCTACTTCAATATTAGGAAACTGATAAACACTATAAAGGTATGTTCACCTGGAGTTTTTAAAGATAATAATCTTCAGAATGTTATCAAAAACATATGTGTACATGAAGGATGAACAATTAACTTAAGGAAATGAAATTAAAGAGTCAGGTAAAAAAAAAAAATCTCAGTGAATACAATACTTTCTGTAAAACGACCATTTCAACAATCCCTTATATACAACCAACAATAATTTGAACCTGTAATTCAGATTGTAAACGCACCCTCGAGCAATAGACATATATAATAAATGTAAGTACTGCTTCAGGTAGAAGTCCAACCGCAGGGTCCAGCAGGAAGCAAGATTAGGATAAATTTCTAAGATGAATAATAATTGCCCGATTCTCAAATTCAATGTGTGCGGTGAAAAGCCATTAGTATTTATACTGTTTGAAAATTTTAAAAGAAAATTTACCTGTTTATATATATCTAAACCACCTTCATCATTTACAATACTATCGATCGAATTATATGTAAATATTGGACCTCCTAATCGTCTCAATACATCTTCATTAACCAACCAAGCGTATTCGTTCATTGGGCAAAAATATGCATGTTTACTCATCATTGATATATTTGCTATGGAATGCGCTTCATTATACGGGATTATTTATAAAACATTAATAACCTCGCAGGACTATATTCCTGCCTTGATTATGCGTCGAAAATGTTCAAGCAATCATGACCATGAATATAGTCCTGCGAGGTTATTATTGTTTTCCAAATAACCCTGTATATCCTTTATACAACCTTTTGACATTTGGGATAAGCACAGATCACTCAAAATTTTCTTCAACAGGAAGTAGTGTTCCATTATATTTTATCCAATGTATTTTAAAAGTCCAACCAAAATTTTATATTTAAATTAAATAGAAATAAATAAATCCCAATTATAATAATTTCGTTGTATGTCTATTCGTCCGTCCATCTGTCTGCCTGCCTATCCCCAGAACTTCGTGTAACGTCCGTAACTTCTATATAGTAAATTTTTTTCCAAATAATTTTATTTTATTATTTATTTTTACAAAAAAAATTTAGAAAATTAATTTTTTTGAATTAATTCCAACAATTTTTTTTTACTATAAGATGACTTGTTAATTAATTTCATTGCTTAATTTTGAATATCTTGAACTTTTTTAAATTTTTGTTTTATAAGATACATGTATACAGGTGCTGATGATAGTTATTCCGTATCTTATTACCGATTCCGCTAAGGATTGATATGATATATAGTTTTAATTGTATTTAATTTTGTGCTTACATCCTAAAACTCTTCTTAATATTTTACCTTTATTGTTTACCTGGGTATCCTATTTAAAGAAAATATATTTAGTAATACCAAGATAAACATAATTATCTTTTTCATCTGATTAACAGTAATATACTACATTGGTCATCAATTAAGGGTGTGTTAAAAAATTTCCCTTAGCTATTTTATTATTTTTATTTTCGCAAAGTGCACGAAAGATGAAAGAACAAAAAATGTCGCGACAGGAAGCGGAAGCGAACGCACGTTTTTACATTACAAATACGTTTTTAATGATTATTTACGACGGCAGAGCTGCTTCCGAGTTTTCGTGTTTTATTTCGTTTCGTTCTCAATACGGGTGGGTATATATGTATGTACATGTGTACAGATTGTATATAATATACAAAGAGTAGCTGCAGGCGCCATCTTCGAAGGATTAAAAAGTGATTTCTCCAGTTCCACCGTTTACGATCATCCTGGAAAACTAATGGAACGAATCTATCTACAGAGCGATTAAAAAGAGCATTCGCGTAAATTTAAAAGACGTTCATTCGCCTTGTTTCATTTTTATTTATTTACTAGCGGCAACCCGTCATAAATAACGGAACATTGGTTCGCGTCTTTGCTAAGTCTTATTATATATTTATAATATCTTTTTGGCGGTCCATGTAGAGGCGACCCTAGCAACATGCGTAGAGCGGCCGGTTGGGGTTTGCTGGCCCGGGGTTCAGGCCACGTCTCCGGCCGGTCAATTTGTATTTTTTTTAGTCTTGAATTCGAACGAAATTACGAACGTTATGCGAAGTTACGAGGACAGACAGACAGACGGACGGACAGACAACGAAATTATTATGTCTGATTTTATTCAAATCCAATAGTCAGGGCTGATGTGTGCAGAATGGTGGCATATTTATTACCATCAAGGCCTTTTAAATATACAGTTATATACTTTTAAATGCAACAGTACATTTTTTATGTAAGCAATATAAGGTTAAGAGAGAAAAAGAGAGAACGTAAACTTTGGTGGGGGTTCGATAAGAGAGAGGGGATAAAGATAGGTGTAAAGAATTGTAAGGGGAACATAAATCTAGAATTGGGATACGCGATAAATCTAATTATTTATTTAGTAAATGGGTATAATTTATTTTATTAATAGGTTTTTAAATTGTGAAGACGTATACTTATATCATTTTCATGAAGTACATCTACACCCGTATATTTGTTAAATGAGTTTGAGAGAGAATGAGCTTGCTTGTTTTGATCGATTTTTAACCCTTTTCCCGTGATCCAATCGAGCTGAAACTTTGCAAGTAGACTCGTGGCGACGATCATAAAGATCTATTAAATTTTCGTTAAAAAATAATAATAATTATAGAATAATTTTGGATTTTTAGAAATTTTAATGGTTTTTTTCAAATTGGAATCATTACAAAAGTTTGATTACTACCAACGGAGCCGGCGGCCCGATAACGTCACGGAATATTTAAAATTTGAATTACTCCGTCGGTAGGTATAATAGGTACTTCACTACGAATTTCGAAAATTTATGACAATTGGTTCATAGATGACAGCACACTTCGGTTTTTTGGGAAGAAATCAAATAATAAAGAGATATTTGTCTAGACATGATTCATTTTCAGTCAATCAATTATTACATGATGGTAAACTTAACTTACATAGAAAGGGAGTAAAATAAAAAATTGATTTTTATGGGATAGTTAGTTCCATTGAATTATATAATTTAGTTCCATTAAATTGATCGCGAATTCTGTACAGTCTACATTATTACGGCATCTTTTGTGTTCAATTACTAAAAATAACAAAAACTATTTAATAAATAAACAATTAGATTTATAACACAGCCCAATTCTAAATATTTTTCCTTTCCAATTCTCCACACCTACCTATACCCCTTTCTCTCAATTAACCCCCACCAATGTTGATGTTCTGTCTCTTTCTCTTCCCAATGCTTTCTTCATTGTTTGTAATTCTGTTTTTAGTTAGTATATATTCAATCCTGATGATAACTCAGCTCTGAGCCAAAACTAGTTGGTAATTATTCAATAAAGTGGTGTGAAACAATGTGTCATTTTATTTTATTTTTAATAATTATATATTTAAATACAAATTAACAAAAAAGCAATACTAGTATTCAAAAGACTAAATATAAATCTAAAAAAAAGACAAAAAATACTAATTCAAATAACATGATCTACGACCGCAGTCAGAGTCGATGCAGAGTACCATCAATCCATGGTGCAGGCTGCTGAGCATTCATCTACCTCCTATAGGTCTGTCTTGACACAATCCTTCCATCTTCAACCTCTTCATGGTTGACCAGCTCCCATCGACAGGTATGTGAGGGCTCTGTACGTTTTATGGGACTTATCGCCTCTCCCCTAATATTCTGCACTGATTCACCCCTACCTTCCATGGAATATCTATTGCGACACACCTGGTCTTCAGGGACTGCAGACAAGTGCCGCGCCTACCATATCCTGTCAAACCCGTTGCCTATGGTTTACGATTATTGTGTGTAAGCAATATTATCTAGCATTACGTATAGTCTATCTTTCACCTGGGAACTGCTCCCTCAGCATATGGCATGACCAAGGCTGTTTATGACAATACACAGCCGTTTGACATGCGTACAAAAAAATAGCGCAAAATAAAATACCTTTTTAATACTAATTTTTGGAGTACAAATGAAAACACTGAATATTAATTAGCGATTTATACCTGAATGATTAATTAATTATTGAAATCAATTATTACTAATTAAATAAATACACTATTCGTGAATTCACAATACTGCGCAATTAATTTATCACTCGATAATGAACTCTTTATTATCACTGGGTAATACTTAATTTATCACTTGGTAGAACATTCCTTTTAATTCTCGCACACAGAAGTCGCACTTACTTATTTCGCCACTTAGGTACTTCGCTCTATTATTTCGTTTAATTTCTGTCGCTCCGATTACCAGCACGTTAGTTTTTCGTACCTCCTAGATTATTTAAGTGTTTTTTATTATGTTTCCGTCGTTTCCAGACATATATAGACGTTTCCCGAAAGTTACAGCTAACTCCAGAGTGTGGCAGTGTATCCTAAAAAGTACTAGAGCCTTAAGTAGGCATATCACGAGGGATTCTGTAATAATCTCTTTTCATCATCTTTAACGATACCTAAAACCGTGCGCTTGACTATGACTATAATAAAATTCTAATTTATGTATATTGTTGTAACTCCAATTTTTACTGACCGTGTCAGCTGCCTTATTTATATCTCTCAATATCCTGTATCTAGAATATATTTCTTGAAGAATTATTCGATGTAAAAAAAAATCTATATAGGTATGTAGCGCATAAATCCAAACGCACCATATACATAAAAAAAGTGATCATTAGAAAAAGCAACATAAATGACTAACTCCGGCATTCATTCACGAATACAAAAAAACATAAACGAGCATTTTAAAAATAATTTGTTAAAATGGTGGCATTACAATATTTCACAGAGTGCCATACTTTACCCAAGATCTTAAAAAAAAAAGAAAAAATGATCATCGATAGGAAGTCCGACATATTTTATCGCGCGTCCATAATATAAAGATGTCCCGGGGCGTGTCGGAGGTCGCGAGGAGTAATTTATCCTCGGACACTATCTAATTTCAAAGCACCGTAGAATTAAACTGTCAACGACGTAACACGGGCTAAGGAAAAGCCCCAGAAAAAATGAAACACGCGAAATAATAAAAAGCCTACGCATAAAAAAAGAGCTACATTAACGCACGGACGATTTATGGGCTGCGAGCGAACGCTTTGTACACTTTCAATCGGTGGTAATAATTTGACATCAATTTATCCGCGTTTAATCTCCGTGAAAGCTTTGGACCCTATAAATAATCAGCTGAACGGATCGGGCCGCACGATAAGTGACGGTTGTAAAAAAGCGCTTTCTAGCTTGCACGTAAAATTAAGCATCTGCGCAAATCAATTGTACCGTTTCACTTGTTACGGTTGAATTACTATTGTATTTGAGATGTTTTTTGATTCGATTTGACCAATATGTAAGCCGAAGAGTGACAAAAAGGACGCTTTTTTCATAAGCGTCTCACAGTATCGGGAATCGGACGAAATTACATAACAGCATCCAAAAGTATGAAAAAAAAGTCAATATAACTCACAAAATCTAACAGTGTGGTTGTTTAAATTCATTAATTATTATTAAAAATTTAATTAACAACGTAAATAGTCAAACCTTTCCGTTACCCTGATACAAAAATATGACTTTTTGATTCAGGGTAATCGGGTAGTCCAACAATAATATTTCTTGACTTATTTTTGAAAATGATTGTATTTCTTTTCTTATTTAGTTAATAATACAACTAATATAAACCAGGCATATATTCAACATAAAATAATATTTTTACATTCTCTTGTAGATTATTTTATTCTTGCAATTCTTTGTAGCATAAACAAACAGTTTTGTGTATTTCTATTCTTTCTTTTTGGAATACTTATAACGTTTGTATTGTCTTGTATTGTGTCAACGAATTATACTGGTATATAGTTCATCGATATAATTGCAGTGATAATCAACTAACCATTACGCCATTTCCTCAGGTTTAGGCAGAATGGATTAAGATTCTTCTACCCAGATATACCACTCTTGCCACTTTCGTTTTCATGTGTACATCTTCTCAAGCACACTTGTCAATTATTAATATATCTGATTGCACCAGGTCTTTTGTGGACGTCTCAATATTTACCTCTCCTTACTCTTACGAAATTATTTAGATTATATTCTATTCAATGATGTTCCGATAGAATAGGCAAGCAAGGACATGAATATTTGAATAAAATATTTTGTAAAAATAAAAACGGGTAAGGCCCATTAAATTATCAAAATTAAAAGCAAAAAATAGGCACAAGGAGGTAGCATTGCATTAAAATAATCCGGGCCAAGAAACAATACAATTTCAAAGAATAATAAGATTCATACTTACGTAATCTACGTATTTGTAAATGATGCTGACAAATGCATCCACAAAAATTACCGAAACCCTATGGTTCTGGGTAAGTCCGTTTATATTTAAGAAAAAAACACCTTTTCTCACTTTTAATGAATAAATATCATATAAGAAACAATAATAAACAATAAGAAACTAAAAATATGAGAAACAACAAAAAATTTGCTTCAGAACAGAATTTCCATCTAGGAAACGTAATCCTATGTCACTCTACGGTGTTTGAAATAAGCGTATTGCTGGATATCTTCTACTCCAGTGTGAATTTCATAAAAATAAAAAATAAATATTTCTTCAGTGAATAGATTTGTTATGTATACCTGTCTGATAGATTCATATATTTTTTTTATAAATCGGATATTCTAGAATAATCTTGCGTACTCGAGAAGAATCCAAAACCATCTAGAATTCGAAACGTTCCCGATCAATCTAGCATAATTGAGAAGAGTCTGGAAATGCCCAAAAAAGCCGAGATTGGTCACGCACTTACATACAAACGCATAAAAATTAATGTATAAGACGCGGCGGGGGGCTAAGCAATCAGTTATCAAGTGATTTTCGAGCGAATACTAACCTAACGAGTTCTAGTATACACTTTGCTATGTTATTGATAATAATAGTTTTTAATTTAACGACAAGTTTTATTTTAGCTCCACCACTGCGAATGCATGAAAATATTATAGAACAATGTTTTAAGATTGAGTCTCATAAAAAATATGTTTACATTAAAAATAAATTTATTTTTTCGTTTGATCTGGTCGCAGAACCGTAATACAAATTAGACAAATTAATGACGCGTCAAGTCGAACGGTCCATCAACGTTAATCTCGACCGGTTTTGAGTGCGATTTTGAAATTCGTTCCGGTCTCTTTGCCTAATTAAGATTTATGGGCGCCGCACGCACATGTGGAAATCCGAAATAACCCCCTGGCCGGCGCTGTAAATTAAAAGGTCGTAAGGTCGTAAATTTTTCGGAGGCTTTGGAGCCGACCCCGCCATCCCCGTCGTGATAAGAAAAATGGTTTATGACTGCTCTAAAATTACATTTCCATAAAGATGGGCCGAGGGTGATTGCGCTGCTCAAACTTTTCACAGACGTACAAATTTTCCAAAGACGTACCGGTACAGATGACGCAGAGATGTACAAATGCCGCAGAGACCGATGTATGTTGAATGGACTATAAACGTTTTATGAGCACTTAAAAATTGTATCTCATCTGAAGCCTTGCACTATTTACATAAAAACGATTCACTTCTCTAATATCCTGATTCGATATAATTGCGCATTCAGAGTCTTCCATACATTCCATACATTCTGGGACGCCTTACAATACTCTGGAAATTTCTGGAATATTCTGGAAGCAACTGGGACATTCTAGCAAGTACTAGTAATGTATAGAATAGGCTATAAGGTTCGAAAAACTAACACGATTTGTATAAAAGGCGGAGCTGTGAGTGGTGAATGGTACCCACCGCTTACCCAGGGCCGTTTTATGAGCAAAAGCTCCCATATCGGTCCTTCTCATTCGTCTCCAGGTTGACATTTTTTTTGCTACAATGCAAGACCGTGCTGCCCCGCACGGGTCTTATAGACTGGTGCGAGGCAGCACGGCCGCAAAAAAAAAAAAACCATTCACAGACCGACACCATTAGATACGTCTTTATTGCATAAAAGAAATACATAAATAATTACAAGAACAAAGAAAAGGTAATAACAAAAGAAGAAAATAAATACATAGTAGACGAATTTCGACGAAAAAAAATAATAATAATAAAAATACATTTGGATGCATTTTTGCATGCGGCAAAATGCAAAAGGCAGAGCTAGTGAAGTGATTGTTTTGACCGACGCGACTTAACCAGCGATAAAGCCATACTACGTGCGATAATTAAACAATATTCTAGCAAGCGATAGTAAAGCCTTTCACATACGATTGATTAATTGCGAAACAATTAATATTTTCGAATAGTGCTTAAATTTATTAAGTGTTCAGTGACTTAATTAATTGTGAACTTATGAAAATAATTAATAAATCGATAGTAATTTACATTTGGCTCCCACAGGCACGACCTTTGACAATACGAACAATGTTTTATGGTAGGACTTAACACACATATTTACCTTCACTTAGGTTCAAACAGGCAATTATTTTACAATATTAAGGTTAATATCCGCGAGACAGAATTATTTTCTTGATGCAGAGATGCATTGGTGGCAGAAGCGCTCCTACTAGGTGAAGTTTTATACTAAATTCAGCTAGGATTTGTGGATAGAAAACATTAAAAATACGAATACAGCCTGTATCAAACGATTCCAGTTCTCCCCAAGCCGTACAAATAATACAGAGAAACGTTGCAAATTGTGCCAAGATTTCCAGAAATATACTAAAAAATCAATTGTCACAAAATCAAAGATGAGGACTCAAAAATTGATAGTCGATAATAATTTTAAAAAAAAAAGAATAAAATTATTAGTTACCCTCATGGTAATGTGTAAATATTTCGTGTGTGTTAGTTTTGTGTACAGTTTACTGGGGACGAAAAAAATAAATGTCACAACATTAATTTTTGACAATTTGTCGTACAACATAATGACTTACAAATAAGCTAACAGAAAACTCAGGTGGGAGTGAAGTCTACAAGAATAAAATCTATAAATTGGTGATAAAATGTTTGTCCTTATCATTATTTTAATAAATAAACAATTGTTTAATAAAAACTAAAATTATATTTGGTAATAAAAGATTACTTACCAAGATAAATCCGTCTTTCGCATCGAATTCAATAATTTGACCAGGAACATTTGGGTTTTTAATGGTCGATTATTTGGAGAGATACATTAATGATTAAAATATAAATATAACGTTTATTGCAGAACTTAAAATAAAAAATGATTATTACGTAACTGAACACTCTTGGGGATGAAACGTTAAAACCGACGTCAAATGAAAGACGTCGTTAAAAAACGTAATAAAAGCCGGACAAATAATGAAAACGCAACTTTAATAAAGACGCAATGAAAAACGTATAAAGTGTAAAAACACAATGTGTGAAGTTAAAGTTAACTCATTATCGACGGGGCGAAAATATTGACAGTAAACTTTTACGACGCAGAAATATAGCCCGGCTCCGATGTGTTAATATCGCAGATAACGGAGGGTTGAAAATTTCTAAACGGGTGTATGAACACTAAGAGGCGCTCTCGCCACTGTCACCCGCGAGGGCTGCTCTCACAATAGTGATATCAAGTATCACAAACGGTCTCTGCAGAGTGTCTCGATACTGGAAGCACCGGCTATTAAAGCACTTTGCCATTACTAAGCGAGGAATTTGATAAAAATGCATTAAAAGTACGCGATAGTCATAAAGTCACAAATTTTCAGACCGAATGTATAAATATTTAATGTATTATATTTGTATACATATTTTAATAGTTAATACATTTTACAATATGATATAACTTATTAATATTAATAGATAACGGTATAATATGATATAACTTATTAATATTAATAGATAACGGTAACTGTTAGAAGTCTGAACAACCGTCGAGCTTGCATGCGAAGATGTATGAATGTAGACGAAGCGAAAGTTGTATGTCAGGACAGAAGAGTATGGCGCTCTATCCTCTCTGCCTACCCCCTCGGGGAAACGGCGTGATGGTAAGTAAGTAAGTAAGATAACGGTATAGTTACATATGACTTCTTACTAAAGATAATATACATAGATATTATACATACTAATAGTAGTATGTATAATATTATACATATTATACATACTACTATTATACATACTAAAGATAATATACATAATACTACAACGGAAGTTGTGCGTAATGCGAATAATGAAACAATAAGTAATTTAAGGCTATCGTTTAAATTTCCTTTGCAATGTGTCAATTAATATTTAATTTTTGAATTTAGTAAGATGCCTAAGTCATCGACTTCTGTTGATTTATTTAATTTTGGTTTAGAGTTTTAAAATTTTTTGGTTTACAATTTTATGTTAAACTATATTCAGGTTTTATGGGTTTTCTATAATATTCAGTGTTTTTAATTTTTTGGTAATCAAGAAAAAATAGTACTAGTTTTATACGAATTGGATTAATTATTGTTAATACAATCAAATGATACAAATGTCATATTTTGACGTACATTTATCTTTTAACATACCGTAACAGATCACCGACAAACTTGAGATGAATCTACTTTTTTGCCTTTAAAATGGTCAAATATTGTTAAATTACTTTAAATATTTAGCATTGTAAATGAATATATGATATGTTTATACAGGAATATAATTATTTTATAAAATACTCACAATATACCGCGTTCATTCTATTCCTATTCCTATCCAACGTGACCATAACTCTTATCCCTCTTCATTTAATATGTGAAAGGATCAAAATTTGTATTTTTGTGTTTATCATTATTTTTACTGTGAAATTAATATGTGATCTCATGTTGTCTTACTGCGAACTACAGCTACTATCCAACGTCGATAAATTTTACGTTGGATTAAATTCAAAAATTATTATATTTATTACGATTTGCTTTACAACGCAAGACAGGGACGAATGGAGGCGCCTTGTCAATGCAGTGATTCTCCGACCCGAATACTAGGTAAAGTATGTAAGTAAGTAAAAGAAGGTAAAGATGATGATGATGATGTTTTACAATATAAGTTTTTTAATCATTTTGAAGCGCAATTCTTTTTGTAGGCTTCGAATAGGCTCGACTGAAAATATGAATTTTCATTTAATTTCCTTACAGAAAAGTTGATAATTTAAGTTGCTCGGTAAACCAGTATCATGGCTAGGAAAGAAATGATGAAATAGTAGAACAATATATCTTTGAAACGCAGTGTCTATATTGTATAATAATATAATGTATATTTTATAATATTAATTTACACAACAAATTAATTATAAAATAAATTTACGCATTTCAATGAATTTCAACTCATCTATGAACTGTATTGGATAGAGTGATTCTGATGGACTTGATATTTCTTTACGAAATCATTTATTCCCAAATCGACAGCCCTGCTCTTTTTCCGCAATACATCTAGGGATCCTCTCGCAAACGTTTTCAAGAGATATTTTCCACTAGAAAAATGTGAGAACAAATTACAATATTCAATCACCATTGCTCAGGCTACATAGACTTGGCAATGATAAGAGTGAATTTTCAGACATACTTGTAAATATTTCATGAAAGCTTGACAAAATTTAAGAAAAATCTGCTGCCGATTTTAATAAAAAAAAATTCTGTTTAAGAATCTTATTAATAATATTGAAGTAACATCTTTATAAATGAGGCTTATTACATATTATTTACATTTATTGACAGATATGTAAGACATCACATTTATCTTTCTCCAGCATCGATGCACACTGGAGAAAGATACTGGCCCCGCATTATTGACTTGCCATCGCTCGCTAAAGCCGCTAATATACGATATTTAACGATATATTTCTTTTAATACTTTTAATACTTATAAAACTTCTCTATTTTATATGATTTTCTTATTTCTCTTTTATTTATATAATATTTTTAATGTGTGTACCTACTTTTATATGGAATGTGTGGAATTGCAAGAACCTCCCCACATTCTGGAATAAAGTTATATTTATTTATTTATTTATTACATTTAAAAAATCTAATAAATCAAAAAATCATCAAGTAATAAAAGTATGATAGATTTTTTGATATCAAATAAGTAAGATAAATCTTAGTAATAATATATTTATTGGAAATGGTTTATGGTTTGAAGTCTTTCAATTTTATATCACGGCATTCAGTGGCATCACCAAATTCAATTTAATCGATCGTGTACACATGCGTACTACATATATGCATTATGTCAACGCTTATCCGATATATCTATTTCTTTTTCTGGTAACTCTGATTAATGAAAATATTAATATTAAATAAAATTATAAAAATTAAAATAAAAGAATAGGCGATAAGAAGACTTTTTACTGCGTAACACTGGTGTGAATGTGTGTGTGTGTGTGTGTGTGAATAAGTGGCACTAAAATTTATAGTGGTCGTTAACTATAAAAAAAACTCCGTCGCCGCGTCGTAGGCTTAAAACTTTGCATATTACTTCACTTTTATTACTTCCCGTAACATTCTCAACGCCAGCCAGACTTAGCGGCCGCAGAGCCTCCGCGATACAGGCTTCCGTTACACGGCGTTACAATCCGTTACGGGGCTGTAGCGAGACTAATGACGCCAGCAACGAACAAAGTACTGCATTTAACCCTTTGACTAAAAGTGAATTAAGGTTAAATGCAATTTGCAACAGAGCGGAGCGATTTTCAGCACGCGTACAATAAATTCCACTTTTCAGCGAGCGACGATATGGCCTTATTACTGCTAATTATTCAACAGTACAAAATAAACAACACCGAACTCCGTACTTAAATAAGGTAAAACAAGGTATGCGTCCCGAGCGCAGAACTAAACTCGTTCTTTAGGAAAAGGAAGTGTATCACATGGAAGAATGTCCCCTCTTGCGTATCGTTAATACTGCAGTTAAAATGTTTATTGGTGTATAATTAATTATCTGATTCTCAAAAAGCATTTATCATTAAAATCTTTTTTTAAATTTTTAATGTCTCTCAAGTAAAAAATCTTTTTGTAATGAAGTGTGACTTATTTACTAGAACAATATACTTTATATGAGTATTCATTTTGTCCTTTTCATAATTATTTCAAAATTTACAAGCTCGTTGTAATTTTTTTAAACAAGTAAAACGTATTGGAACCAGCCGTGGCACCAGGTTGTGAATTTTGTATTTTGATCTCAACGTTTTTAATTTCGAGAAATTTCCGTTAGTTCACGTCTTTGTATTTTGGTGGTCTCGAGGTTTTTTAAAATACGAAGACTTCGATGGTTGAGTCATATGACGAACACAATGACCGAACAGCAATCACCGAAATCATTGCGGAACACAAGACCGGGCGCGGGAGCTTGAAAAAAACATAACTAAGTCAGGGCGACAAAGTATTCATTGACATATCTGGCTGTCCCGATAAATGTGCGCAACACAACTATGCACCGACAATAATTCAAAAAGTGGAAAAGTAAATAAAAACTTGCTGTTGTATAAGTAAATAATAACTTGTCCTCCAGAGTTGATACGGCGGGACACGTATTTATACTTGTGTACGACTGCTTGGTATTTGTCTGGGCCAATTGTTTGCCAGAGTCCGTATAATTGATGCATCCAAGGCATCCATAATCTTTAGCAACTCGAGTATTGTTGAAAGCTAGCGTGTCACCCAAAACATTGTGGCATTTCACAAGTCGATGTAGTCGAATGAAGTCGTAGGTTTGCCATTACTACTACATAATACCTATGATATACTCTGCATTTCATCTTGACAGGCTCGCTTGTGACGAGAAGTCTCAAGCAAAAGAGACTATGATGACCTGGTAAGCCAAAAATGCGCCATGTTTAAAGTTTCTTTAAGGGATAAGAAAAGTAATGGAGATATTCGCCGCATGATCAAAGTCAAAAACGCAGTCCGGCAAATGACAAAGTTGAAATTGCAGCGGGTTGAGCTTTTAATTAAAACAGCGACGATCGTTGAAGTAAAAAGGCACCAGAGGAAAGTAGGTCATCTCTCCAGTTGCTGGACCCGTGATGTATTCCCACAAACAATTCCTGAAAGGTTTTGTATGCGAAATGCAGAAAACTTGAAGAGAAGCTTTTTATAGAAGGTAAGATGAATGTAAAAATAAATTAAATTGAAGGCATATTACTTATCTTCGAACTACATACTAGTTATTTTGTGTTTTATATAGTTTCTAGAGGAGGAGTCCTTGCCATCACTACGTTCAATTTGCATGTTGTTTATTGAATAAATATGTATGATTCAGTATTAATGGCGAGTAAAGTACAAACTCGAATAAGTGGAATTTAGTATGTATGCAAGGAAAGTAATCTTTTGATGAATACTGATAAGTCAAAAGCGTTGGTACGCTTAGACAACATGCGTAATATATACTGGTTGTCATAGAAATGAATGTTTGGAATAATTAGACTAATTTATACTCGTATATCTTGTAAGTTACACTTAGACTGCAGTATTGTTAATGGAAACTTATCAACTGAGACAAAGTTATCTGTGATGTACAAATACCAAATAAAAAGGATTGTGAAATAAAAAAAAGTGGTGATCTTCGGTATATTCAGACACTTTGTATCGACCGACCCTAAACTAGAGCCAGCGCTAACAGCCCGCTGTCTAATGGAAGAGAGAGGGAGAGTTTTTGCTCTCCTCTTTTAAAGTCGCGCCCCTTTGTACTCTTGTTAAGGTGGCTGGCACGCGCTCATGTCGCGCCTCTTAAGATGGTGTTTCGCGTCACGACCGAGACAGGAGACCGCGACCGACGACAGAGACGGGAGACCGCGACAAGTGTCTCGGTCTCTTCATAATGTACTGTGGGTCGAGACCGAGACCGCAATCAAAGCTACCATTCATTCAGTGTAGTAGGGTCTGTTGTGTTGTACTGTCATTAATTTACACAGCAATGGAAAGCCAAGAAGAGTTACTATTGGAAGAAGAAGAAAACGATTATTTGCTCTTATATTATTGTTACAAATCGAAGAAAGGATGTCCCATTAACGAATTATATTCAACTAGAGGCCAGGAAGGATCATTTTCGCTATTAGTGAAGAATCACCATTGTTTGATGACAAAGATGTATTTTTGTTCAGGACGTATTTTGGGCTAAATAAAACATAGTTTGATTAAGTTTTAAATTTACTGAAAAAGACAATGTTTACAAAAGGAAAAATGTCGTTGAAAGAAAAATTGTCACTAACTGTAAGGTAAGTTTGCTATATCGTGGAAATTGTTCTGTTCGAATTCGTTGCTCAAAATGTTTTGAAATGGTTTACTCGAAGTATTTTGTGATTGGCGAGATGATATTTTTTCGTCTCTGTAGGAGTCTAGTTGTACGTTACATATCGGAGGGTACTTTTTGATCAGTTCAATCAGCTTTTCAGTCTTCGCCAGAAAAAGCAGTCATTTTTTACAATAAACACGCGTACTTTTCGAACGAGACGCGCGACACTACTGGTCCTGGGCGGCGACCGTCTCGCGGTCTCTTGTCGCGCGTCGCGGTCTCCTGTCTCGGTCTCGCTCGCGAACTGACTCACATACGAAATCATGCAGTCAAGTAGAAGTCTCGGTCTCCCGTCTCTGTCGTCGGTCGCGGTCTCCTGTCTCGGTCGCGGCGCGAACCGCCACCTTTTTAGGCGACCGCCCTAAAAAGACGACACTAGCGACATGAAGTCCTGGAATACCGAGGATGTATCGAAGTAAAACATCAAGCTGGCAAAAATCACACAATAAATGCAGTGAAAATGTGATCACTGAGATATTTTTATTTTATTTATTTATTTATTTAATGTTTATGGAAGACCAACAGCACAAAAAAAAAGCATAGAAAACATTGATACAATATAGATGACCAATTACAGGTCTCCACATTTAGAAATATGTCAGTAATGATAAATATTTATGATATACTAAGGCATATTAATTATATAGAAAGAAAGAATAAAAAATTTAAACAAACAGAAATATGTCAGTAATGATAAATATTTATGATATACTAAGGCATATTAATTATATAGAAAGAAAGAATAAAAAATTTAATCAAACAGAAATATGTCAGTAATGATAAATATTTTTGTGCAATTCCATTTAGAATAAAGTAAAGAATAAACAAATTATGGGGAAACAACGCATAGCTTAGCGCTGTAAACGGGATTTAAAAAATAATTAATTAAATAAATAAAGATAGAATAACACGAATATTTGACAAGAATTTTAATAATGCCAACGATATAGGCATATTTGCGGATACAAATATTTGACACGAATTTTAATGATACCAACAAAAGAAAAATGTATGCGGAAGACCTTGCATGAATAAGTTAAATATGTAGGTACTGCAAGATGGTTCTGTTGAGAGCCCTAACAATCAAAGAGGTTGCATGAAAAAATAAATTAATGAGTAATTTCCAGGACAAAAAGGACTTTATTTACCTAGTAAAGCTATTCTAGATCTATAAATGTATTTAAGAGGATAAAATAAATTATATTTATTCAAATAATGCAGAAAATGCATTAATTTTCATTTGAGGCGACGTATCCATTTTGTTTTAACATACAAACCGGTAATATTGATGTTCAATTCTGGAGCGATTTACCGACAGGGATAATAGTACTCCCAGAACAGATCAGTTCGCTCCCAGGAAGCTTCCTCCGTGTGTGCGTTCCTGGTACCCGAAGTTCCCGGGCAGAAGGAATAGCTGTTATCAATGGAGCATTTTCGCTCATACAATGCCGGAATCCCGGGGGAACAGAATGCGATTAAGGCGACCGTTACTCCATTCCCTGTTCCACGTGGGGGACGCTTAAATTGAAATTTGAACCAAATGTGAACTAATAGATTTTTTACTACATAAATCCCAAATGCATGCAAAGGCAAATAAAATGCCATGAACTTTGATGTTAATTTATAAAAAACTAACCCATAAAAACACTATACTCACTTTCTCATTTACTAGTGGAAACTGGTTTGGCGCTTAACCTACGCGTTGGGCTTCGATCGGGCGAAAGGGAGTAATAAAAAATTTCCAAAAATCCAAAATTATACTATAATCAGGTTACGTGTCTACCAGATGCGTCGGAATCTCCATACAACTTACTGAGTTGTATGAAAAAACCATTAAAAATTTGAAAATACCAAAATTATACTATATTTTTTTAAACGAAAATTTAATAGACCTTCTTGATCGTCGCCACGAGTCTACTTGCAAAGTTTCAGCTCGATTGGATCACGGGAAAAGGGTTAAAAATCGATCCAAAGTTTTTTCGTCAAGCAAGCAAGCAGACGCCACGAGTTAAAAGAAAGGAAGTAAAAATATATGTGGTACAGATCTTTACAAGCACATCGGAAGACCTAAATCAACGTCCTAACGTCATTTTCAACAACTTGATGTCGCCACTTATAAGATTTGCTATTGGTTAAAAATATCACTCGGAAAACGGCCATCTAAGCTTTTGATTGGTCAATCGTGACTTGAAGGTTTGGATATATTACGTTGCGTAGTGCGTGCATTTCATTGTATCCTAAAATATAACTCTAAACGCACCTAAAAGTTTGTAGAAAATCAACTAAAATGTTTTCGTTAAAAAATAGTTTACATTTTAGTTTTAACATTATCTACGACAATTTAATAGTTGGCCGAAAACAAAACACAAGGATTACAATTAGTGTGGCAATATATTACGTAAAATATTTCACACAAAAGCGTCGAGGGCGTCATTAAACAGGGGCGTAACCTAGTTTGACCGGCTAAATAGACAAGTACTAATTTGACATTAACGTGTGCTCGCCGGTCACCCACCCACACATGCGCGAGCCCGCCCTCACACACACACGTGTTCACACGCTAATGCGCACACACGGCAGACTATCCAATTTGCCCAAGCACTGCATAATTTCCATCTCCATTGCAAATTGGGACCTGATCTGCAGTATCCCTAATGACGAAAGGCCCTTCTCTGCTGGTGTGAATGCCTCTGGCTCTTCTAAGAGTTGAAGAGAACTGAGCATCCTTGAACACTCCCAAAGAAGCAGCATTTTCCAATAGACTAAAATAAATCAATTAGGTAAAAAAGTAATGGCAAAATGGAAGGAATGAGACACCTTAGTATAATTATTTATGAAATAACTAAATCCAATTAAAAACAACGGAATTTAATGTTTGAATTTCACCTTCATATTAATTAATTAATTAATCAAGATATATTAAGGGTGTCTCATAGACGAAGCTACTTATATGGAAACGTAAGTATGGAAGTCTTTGGGTATTTATAGGGCTTACGACCAACGTGCGGTTAGTTTAAGTGATCATTTTACACAATGTCATCATCATCATCATCATCATTCTTGGCACTACAACCCTTGGTGGATCTTGGCCTCCTCAATAATTTTCCTTCACTCATCTCGGTCTAGTGCCAGCTCTCTCCAATTTCGAAGCTCTAAGGCAGAGATATCTTTGAGGACGTTGTCACTCCATCTTAATTTTACACAATGTATCGTTCATAAATTCCACCCATGATAGACTACCATATCTTCAAGTGTGTTTACTGGGGTATTATGCCGTGTTGTTATGACCTTTCGGGCGGATGTTTCGGATCCCATTGCAGGGTCCATCAGGGCTGATGATGATACCATATCTATCACATTTTTTGGATGTTCCATATATTAATATGTCAACTTTGCACATATTATTTCATATGTGACTTGTATTTTATTTCCGCCATCTGTGGTTGAAATTTGTCATAAACCTGTAAAAATGTCGCTGTTGGTCATATAATGTCAAAACTTCCAAAAAATTGATAGTTGCGGTAGTCTATTAAGGGTGGATCGGTGAACGTTACATATTATGAAAAATGTCAAACAAACAAAAAAAATTGGATAAATGTCGCTAGAAAACGGCGGATAACCATGAATCAACCCAATATTTCTGTCAAATTGTTAATAATGAGTAAATCGATCAGTAAATTATCAAAAAGTTCATGCGATCTATAAAAAAAAGCATAACAAAACATTTTCGATTATTTTTGGAGTGAAACTTCTTGGAGCGGGGAATGTAAGATCAAAGATCATTCTCACATGATTTTACTTTACTTTCCCAGTAAGGAAAATCGCATTCCAAAATAATAGGTTTATATATTTTTTTTTTTTTTTTTTTTACCCGTGTCTTTTGGCACGATGGATAAAGGCGTCTAGTTAAGTTTCCAGGCTCGAATGCTAGAAGAATCATTATTATACAGAATGTTAAATTCACTATTTATTTATTCTACTTATAAATTTAACTTAAATCTTGAGTCATTTGCAGAACTGTTGAAAACCTGGTACATTAAAATATAATTAAATTTATTTGAATACAGCGCAAAAAAATTCACCTTGCATAAATACGCAAATCCGATTCCGCAACAGTCGCCATAGACGGACACTTTATAGACAGTGTCGCAGCTGCATGCGAAATAGCCGGACGCAATTAGCCACTATTGATAAAGCTAACCCGGTTAATTCGAATTTGCATGTAATTTGTACGCGGGGTGCACTCGCAGAACTTTGCGAGGATTCCGATGTTTTTTTTAAGTTTATGGTATTATTCATACAAAAAAGTAACCCATAAAAACCAAGTTTTTATTATACTCCCTTTCTCATTTACTAGTGGAAACTGGTTTGGCGCTTAACCTACGTTGGGCTTCGGTCGAGCGACGCTACGAAAGGGAGTAATTAAAAATTATACTATAATCAGGTTCCGTGTCTACCAGACACGTTGAAATATTTTCATATAACTTAGTAAGTTATATGAAAATATTTAAAAAACCATTAAAAATTTAATAATTTCCAAAAATTTATTAATTTTTTTAACGAAAATTTGATAAATCTTCTTGATCGTCGCCACGAGTCTGCTTGCAAAGTTTCAGCTCGATTGGATCACGGGAAAAGGTTTAAAAATCGATTCAAAGTTTTTTCGTCAAGTAAGCAGACACCACGAGTTAATATAAAGGGAGTAAAAATGGTTGATTTTAATTCGATAACCCGTCTACCAAGATTTATCGGATTTACGTTTCTTTTTAAATATGCTCTGATGTATAGAAGTGAAGCATGGAAATGGTAAAGAAGGAATGAAATTAGACTGAATGCGGTAGAATTGTGGTCACTTAGGCGCATGTGTGGAAAATCTAAGTCGATAGAGTGATCAATGAACAAATTAGAAGCGAATGTATTATTGGCTGTAGTGTAGTAGACAGAATAAAGAAAGGAGTGTTGAGATGGTTTGGTCAAATAGAACGTGTCAGCGAGGAAAGGATAGTTCAGAAAATGTATGGGGCGATTGTTGAAGGCAACAGGGATAGAGGGCGTCCACGAAAGACTGGGCATGATCAAGTACTACAAGTATTGGAGGGTGGCCCTGTTTAAAGCCTCAACAACTATAGAGCTTGCATAAGAAGATGTATGAATGTAGCCGACGCCAAAGTGGTGTGCCAAGATAAAATAGTATGGCGTTCTATCCACTCTGCCTAACGCCTTAATAATTGCCTGCAAAACGGCGTGATGGTTAGTTAGTTAGTTTCAATATGTTTTTTAACATGAATACAAACTTAAAATCAGTTTGTATAAAAATCTGATTATCAGAAAGTGTTCGCAGCAAGAGGATTTTATGATATAAAAATATTAAAGGCACATATTTAATTTCTTTAACTACATCATCCATATGCACCTCACTTCCCCGTCCATCGTGAGAAGAGTTACACAAGCCGCCCGAATTTCCGCAATCAGTCAAATTCAAAATGCCATGTTTTAGCAAGTGTTAAACAATGGCTTAGTTGACCACCTGTACGCAGTAAATAAAGTTTAAGAAAAGAAGATCGATACGTTTATTTATTTTTCATTTATTTAATGTTACAAATAAAAAATATATTTATTTTATATTAAATAAAACAGTTTTTATGAAGAAGACTTTTCAGGAGGTCAAGACCCACCAGGCGTTGTAGAACCAAAAGCGAATATGTTGATGAATACAATTTTTTTTTCTAGTCTATCAAAACTACTAAAATATATATATTTCATGACTGTACCTCTCCAAAAAGAGACTAACTCTCTGCCTAAATAATCATAATTCAGTTCAGTCAGCTGACCCATTAGCGGAAGCGAACTATCGAAGGTCGACATCACGACGGATCACTGAGAGGAACTGGTAAAGAATAACTTACCATTTCTAGAGAATATTAAATTTCCCTATAGAAAGCCCAGAATCGAGTTTAATACCATGGAATTTACCCCAACACTCACCTAAGTACGTATTGTATATATTTTCATATAGTGAGAACCCACCCTCATCCCCAAGATCTTAGCGTGACTCTCGTTGGTTGGATTCAGCCCTTGTAAGCCCTATTAGTCTTATGTGACTTCCGCACAGGAGACACTGGTTTAGGAGGCCTAATTCATTCCATTCCAGGCAGATGCTGAAAAGGTCGAGGAAGAGAAATGGTTTATTGACCTGTAACTAGAATAGACCCACGTTAAATGAAGGAGGGGACACGGAAGCTGGAACGTCGTTTATATAAACGAATAGCACAAGAAAAAAAATGAATGCTCTAGCTATAGTTCACTAATATATATTAATGTCACTAATATCTATATAATTGCATGCATGCGAAGATGTATGAATGTGGATGAGGCGAGAGTTGTATTTCAGGACAGAAGAGTGTGGCGCTCTATCTCTCTGCCTACCCCTACGGGGACACGGCGTGATGGTAAGTAAGTAAGTAAGTAATATGTATATAATAAATAAACATCAGTGGACTATTTTACAAAATTCAGATGTAACATAAAACGAGGGTAAAGGTTTGGGCTTGATACTTTTTATCATAATAATAAAAATCTTTTTTTTCCGTTAAATTGATCAAATTTTATACATGCCCGAATAGAGCATATAAAATGAATTGAAAATTTAACATGGGTACAGTTGCCGACAAACTTCTTGAAATTTTTTGGCGTAGTGGGGGAATGCGCAGAAGACAAAATTTGGGTCTCTTTGGTGGAATGGTACATGCGCAAACTTCCCCCCACTAGGCCGTAAAATTTCAAGATGTTTACCGGCTACTCTACTTGACGATAATGTAAAACTATTAAAAATATTTTCTTAAATATATACTATTGATATCAATTACTCATATTATATCTAACAATATATAATTTTAATGCTAGTGAAGAGGATACAATCTGCGGTTATTCTTTTTCCAAAATATTATATTTTGTTGATCAGATAATAGCGATATCAAGAAGTAGATCCACAGCAATTGTAAATGTCTCACAAAATGGCAACAGGCATGACTCTATTCTAAATTCTCCCATCACGGGATCACAGAAAATAAAAAAGTATTTGCAATACAGAAGTATCAAACAGCACAAATCCTCTATATCAAGGAAGCAGCAGCCATCTCGGATAAGCTGCTCCA